>JAVCKT010017178.1:0-11370 GCA_032273925.1 Rhynchotus rufescens
GAGAGCGGCTGCGGTCCTGCCCCAGTGCAGGCTGCCCTACCTGAACGGCATCGCCGCCGCTCTTGTCAAGTGGAACCATTACGAGCAGCTGCAGGGCCCCCCGGAGCTGGGTGCCAGGCTGCTGCAGGAGCTCAACCGCTGCGCCTTTGCGCGGCTTCGGGGCGCCCGCAGCCTGCACCTTCTGCTGCAAGAACTGGCCTATGTGAACGGTGACTGGTTTGTAGAAGTGCTCTGTGGAGAAGCCATGGCTGCCTGTCAGCGCCTGGTTGACCAAGTCACGAGGGCAAATGTGCTCCAGTTTTCTTTTTTTCTTATGAAAGCAAATCACCGCTCTGTTTCATTACTTGACAGAATAGCTTCTGTGACACTTCAAAATATAGACAAGGTAATGCATGCTTTCCCTTATTCTACTGTTTAAGTTATTCAAATAAAAGAACAGGTTATTAGTGAATGAAGCAGCATTCAAACTCCAGATAATGGAATTTAATGTTGTTAACTGAATGGGTGTTATTTTCCTGAATTCACTGTTATAAGTGAGAGTGGGGATTTTGCTGAAATGTAGCGAAGAGTTAACAGTGTTTTTTGAAAGATATCTTCAGTGCAGCTGATCTGAGGTTCATCACTGTTATGTGTTCAAGCTGCTTTCCTTCCATATATATTATTTTGCACTTCTTTTTAATTTTCCTTTCTTATATTATTATTCAGTCAGTGTTAGAAAGTCAAATCCTTGGCATTCAGTTTTATATTTAGTCATCTTAAATATTTTTTTCTTAACAAAATTGCATCACATGGAGTTTATATTTTCATAGCACCCGTTTTTGTGGGGATCTCCCCAGTAGTTTATGTCCATGGTCAAAATTACTGTGTTTTCTTTATATCTTTTTCCTCCATCTTATTCTGGTATTTATATAGCAGACCTTCTGCAATATTCTGTAACAATTTAGTTTACTTGGGAATCTTTAATTGGCAACCTTGGTGAGAGTTTGTTAAAATCTAAGCATACAGTGGCATTTGAATCTTCTACATCAGATTTTATTTTTTAACAATGTCTACAGTTTAATGATTTTTTTTTTGCATTTTTTTGTATACATTTTTGTCCAGGGGAAGCTGAGAAATGAAAAGGGGCAAAAAAAAAAGTTTTAAAATAGCTCATCTAGTGTAGTCTCATCTAGTCTAGACTTGATGATCTCTAGAGGTCCCTTCCAACCTAAAAATATTCTGTAGTGTAAAGTCTCCCAGTTTTGAATGGATTATAAACTCTTTCTATTTTAACAAAATATTAGAATATTTTACAGTGACTTAATTTAGAATTTTCTTATTCCAGATCCATCCCTTGGAAATATATTTTATCCTCCACCTTTTCTCTATTTTGAATTATGACCCTCCTGCTCATGAAGAGTTCTTTGAGAACTGCATCCAGCATCTTATTTCTAACTTGAGTAAGTCCATTAGCTAATGATACGATGGTATCAAATAAGTCTTATTGAAATATATTATTGGTACTGACAAAAATGGGAGTAGAATGGCATATTTTTAAGCAAAGAAGTGCATTTTTGTATGTTGCCATTGCAGCACTGAAGATTCAGTATATTTTTCTGTTGGGTTTCCAAACTTCAATTTTATAAGAGGTTAATGGTGTTGATAAGGGACTAGCAAGGCATCCTGAATTCTAATATAAAGACAATAAAAATTCTGCTTAATTGGCTGTGCTGCCATTGGAAATAATTGTTGCAGTGTTCCCCAGGGAATTATCATTTGGAAAGAGCAAACATAGGGATAAAATGTAGAGAGACTCAGAATTGTTTGGGCTGATGATACAGCCTTGGAGAACTGCATGAAAATTTGCTGGCTACCAAAATATTGTAGAGTTGTCCCTTTTTAGGACTAGCTCATTCCCTCTTGCAAGAATTGGAAAGGGTTACCTTACACCTTGCTGCAGCTGTGCAAAGGTATGTCTGGTAGAGAATTCCTCTATCCTGCTTCTAGTTTTATGTTATAAACCAAAGTTCTTTATGTCCATTTAATACGTAAAGAGAGAAACTTGGATGAGTCACTGGGAGGGGTGAGAACATGGCAAGAGCTTTCAATTTGGCATCGTTTGCCAACAACATTTATCATTTGCCAACAAGATAATTGTGTTTGTCTTTTAAAGGTTGTTTTGAAACTCACCGCTTGGTGCTGCTTGGTCATATTTTAGCAGTGGCTGGCTATTTCCCTCCGGTTCTGATCAAGATGATATTTAATGTCTCTTTCCTAAGCAAATTGGATGCTGAGCTGGAAGGTCGGTATGTCGTTCTCTGATGAATTTGATTATGTAGTATTTAGCATAAAAATGGAAATGGCACCTGTATGTGAATGAGAAGTGGAGTAGTAGAGTTGCTTTATTGTAGAAATTGTCTCCTGGAAAGATTCCTCTGTATAATCCAGTTGTTTTTTTGAGTGTTAAGAGGGAAGCAATGGACAAAAACTTATGTTTTGTTTTAAAAATACGGACATATGCTACAGATGATGTTTCCAGATGGTTATATGTCCGGTAAAGAATTCAGCTGTAGGAGTTTTGCCTGGTGGACTGGACTTTCCATGTTTCAGCTCGCATCTTATTTTGTTTAACTCAGTCCTGCCTGACACCTCCAAGCAGAAGGTCCGCTCGTGCCTCATGAAACTGAACAGAGCAGTCTGCCTGGAGTGCCCTGAGTTTCACATCCCCTGGTTTCACGAGCGCTATTGCCGGCATGTCCTGCTTAAAGGTAAGTAACTCAGGAGAGGAAAAGCTCCCCTCACTGCCAGGAGTTACAGTAGTCTGCTAGACACTTCATTTGTGCTAAAAATGAAATACTAACCCTAGCATACGTAGCAGCTCAGACATACCCCGCTATCCATGGAGGATATGTTCCTGGAAAGCGTCCCTGCCTGGTAATGTGGTTGTAAAGCAGTTTTTCCCATGAGAATCAATGTGGGGGGAATGTTCTACATAAAAAAAATACTCACAATTTAATACATGGCAACAGTATGTATGGCACAGTGAACAGAGAGGCCAGAACAGGATCACCAGGATTGCCAGTTTGGATAAGGTGCTGTGTTTTCAGAATAGATCCCTGATACCTGCTTCCTTTAAAAGGTTGAACGTTTCACTGAAGTCTTTCAGCGTGAGCATTTTTGCTGCATCCTTTGCGACTTGTTGTCTGCCTCAGAAGAATCAAGACTGAGGGACAGAGAAATAGGCTAGTGGTCAAGTGTTCAGTGTCATGAGTGAAGAAGCTGAGATTTTTCAAACACTGATCTGTTAAGAAAATCCAACTGTTGCAAGCCCAGAATCTCCTCTGTTTATTTTTCTGGAACTACTCAGCTATCTACCAAACCCAGCCACTTTATCTCTGAGACTGAAGATGGTTTGCAGAGCAATGTATGAAATAGTCTGTAATAGATAAAGAAGCGGAAGATAGTGTGATATACATGGAATAAATGCTCAATAACTAAATGCACATTTAACAATCTAAATGTAATCAAAAGCAAACAAAATCAAACAGGTGAAACCTGAAAATAGTGTTGCTTGTGGCATGTGAATGGGAAAATATCTTGGAGTGGAAATTTGTGATTTACATGAGTGTAGCTGGGCAAAATTTGCTCTCCTTCCTTCTGTCTTTTCCTATCACCTTAAATAACTGGCAGTTTATGCTAGTGGACATCTGCCACTTTCCATCTAGAAGCTGATCACATGGTCTCTAAATTTGTGATCAAATAACACCAAGTATGTGTGGAAAAGCTTTTGTCTAGTAGGCTGGCTGGCAAAAATATCACTGATTTCAACTTGAGAACTTCAGCTGAGGAAGTGTTGATGCATGAACTCTTTATTTTCTCTTTGTAGGCAGAAGAACAAGTTCACTGCGACAGCACGTTCACAAGATGCTGGCAGAGATCTTAGGAGGAAGCCATTACACAAAAATATCTGTTCTCACACCATACTGCTATGAAATAGGTGAGCAGGCAACCCCGTAAAGGTTGCTAGAGACTAGTGCTACCATTATGGCTGAGGTTAGAATGCCCCTGAGGATGCAGATGCTAAGGTCACAAGGTATCACAGATAAGAAATTTTGACAATTTATATAAAACACAGTATTTTAAAGTTCTAAACAGTAATAAATGGGTAAATAAATAAATTGGGTATTTCTAATTATTATTACTTTTTCTAAAGTAAAACACTCTACAGGTCACATTCATTTTCTTTTTATAACAGCATACTGGATTTTTTTTTTTTTTTCCCACAGATTTTGAATGTATTCTGGATGAAAATAAAAGGCCTCTTTCCTATATGACTCAGAATATACTTTTGGGTGATACGGAGGGAATGCATTCAAAACGTGCCATCAAGGACATGGCTCTACCACTAGGTGCTCAGAGGTTAGTACATGAGCTACATTTTGAGTTTAGACCACATTGTTGATGCTTATATCCTAAGTCATTGTTGCAGCCTGTATTTATTTTTCTGTTTCTTTTTTCCAGACTCTTTATGAGGTTTTAGCCTCCCCAGTGCAGATAGGTCTTCTTTACATCTCCAAAATACCATTTTCCTCCCACTTTTTCAAGTGATGCTTGGAAAATGCTGGTTAAGCTGGTTTTACTGTTTGAACCAAATGCAGATACAAGAAGGAAGTGCTTTTCTGAAGCACATGAAACTCAAGCATCTGTAGATAATTACAAGGGGAAAATACCTTGTCTAGTTTCAGTAATTGTTTCATTTTTCTTTTCCTAGGAGCTGTGACATATCTAGTAATAACTTTACTGTAACTATCAATCCTGAGACAGAAATACTGTTTTTTGATATCTAAGGAAAACCTAAAGTAAAACACATTTTTATTTTTTGCAGAATTGCCTTGGAATTTCTTGATCCAAAGGACTTTAGCAAGGATTCACATCACTTGAAAGGAGAATCTGCAGTGAAAAAACGACACCTGGAAATGTTGGGATACCGGGTAGTTCAGGTCAGGAGTCAACAATGTATGCTGAAAATTGATGCACTTTCTTTAACATAGTTTCTTAAAGGTAGTTCTCTTGTAGTGATTAAAAGTGCCTGCTGGACAAAAGCAAATTTGGATTGTCAGAGCGGATTTTCAAGCTGTTTTTGAGGTGATGCAAGCACTATATAGAGCTCGTACCTTCACTAAAAGCCCTTACAGCAAACTAAAGTCAAAATATCTTAGACTTGCCTTATTGCAGCATATTCACAATCTCCACATAGCCTGAGTGAGGGAGAAAGAGTGAAGAAGGCATTTCAGTTCACATCACCAAAAGTTTTTGATACTAGAACAAAAGATACATATGTACACATTGACGTTGAAGCCTTGCGTTTGTTTTGGTTTACATTGAACCAGACCCCTCCAGGGTAGACAGAGCCGAGTACCGGAGGCTCATGAAGGCCCGTGCTCCTGTGTACGTGGTCAGGGCATCTCCTACTCTGTCCTGAACAGAATTCTTCCGTAACCCTGAGGGGTTTTTGTTTGGCTGTTTTTTTTTTTATTTTTCTTTCTTTTTTTTTTTCAATGGATAAACATCCTTTCTCATATTCTCTGACACTAAATGTTAAGCTTCTGATAGACTCTTTCCACTTTGATAGCCCAATTAACAAGACAAGCTATAGTGATTGGGGATTTTTCTCTCAGTTTGAGTTTCAAAGCACCTCAGGTGGGAGAGGGTTGGGGTTTGTCACTGCTTGTGTTGCGTGGGTATGTGCTTTGCTTCTCTGCAACTCTTACAGCTTTTGAGGGAGAGGGAAAAAAAAAAAGATGGACAAATTAATCTTTTAAGTATAATGGTAAGCCTAGATTTTAGAAGGAACACAGATGATGATATTTTAAAAATGGACAATAATAGGTACCAGAGAGCCTTTCTCAGATGCTCACAAGGTGTTGTGTGCCTTATTTCAGACAATAGCAACGTTAAGATTATATGACTTTGTCTTGCAGATTCCTCATTTTGAATGGAATTCTATGGTTCTGTCAACAAAAGAAGCACAACTGGAATATCTGAAAAAGCAACTCTATGAAACACAATGATGCGCAAGACGTAATCAGTTTATCTTCTTGTAACCCTGAAATATGTAGTTTCCAAAACCTCTTTAGGAATCAGCTGGACCAAGGCTTGCACAGGGCATCAGGTATCAAGAGATGTAATCCTGAATTTGCTAGGAATTGTAGAAGTCATATACAAGTGATAGTGAGTCATAAAAATGCAATAAGGATGCTTAAAATCTGTGGAAGTTTAAGTTTAGTTTAAGTATATGGGTCTGTGACAATGCTGCCATAAAATGACAAAATGACATTATTATCTGGCCTAGGAGTCAGAGTTGTCTGCACACGATCCTGCTTCTATATAGACAGGCTTGAAGTAGCAACTGTGGAGCACAAGGAGGGTAGCAGTGGTGGTAGCTGAGTGAGCAGTGATGGATGGTTGTGTGATTGAGCTGTTTTTGAGGTGTCACTCTGTGCCAAGCCAGGTATGTTTAAATCATGTATGGATAATATTATGAGTATTCACAACTGGAGGGATGAAAATTTGCTATGAGTGAATTCAGAAAGTATATTTATCTTGAAAATCAAAATGTAAAATAAGAGTGTTTCAATAAAATGTGCTGCTTTTGTTACTTGGCAGTCGTTTTCTTGCTAAATGAAATTAGTAAGTGCTAGTGTGGATGGCTAGTGATCTGCGTGAGGAGTTTAGAGCAGATGGGAAGGTGGTGGTGCGTATAGTAAGGGAGAAAAGAGTGAAGAAGGCCCAGAGTAAGTACCTCCATGCACTAGGAGCTGAACAGCACTGGCCAGGCCTTAGGCTTGGCCTTGCCTCTCTCTCTGCGCAGGCAAAGCACGTGGTCATTCAAGAACTAGAATTGCTGTTCAGCCAGCAGGGGTTTCTTTTCCAGATTTCCTTATGTATCAGTTATACTATCATAGAATGCACAGGGCTGCATCCAAGCAGGTTTTAAAGATCTCCAGAGAAGGAGACTATAGAATCATGGAATGCTTAAGGTTGGAAGGGACCTCCAGAGGTCATCTAGTGCAACCTCTCTGCACACTTAGGGTTACCTAGAGCATGTGGCACAGAACACGCAATTATGTTGCATTAGACTTAGGATGACCACTTTATTCACAGAAGAAATCTTTTAGAGAGGTACTCTATAGAAATGGTGGGTGTGCTGTACTTCAAAAAACATTGAAGGCACTTTTACATTTTTGGGCAAAGCATCTACTAAGAAATCTGTATCCTTGCACTGTGATAGTGACAACAAGCTGCAGATCACTAAAAATGACACCACTGACTGAATATTTATAGTTTTTAAAACAATGTTTAATCGTTACTAGTTAAAAGCTTTAACATGGAAAAAAAGCATTGGTTCTTTATTAGGTGGAAAAGTCCTCTCTGCCGTGGTTATTTGTTGATGATCATTTATTCTAAGGCTTTTCACTAATGCTTTTTTTAATGCTTTCAGATCTCTGAGAAAGATTTTTGTTAAATATTTGCTTTAGAAATAAGTACAAAAGCGTAAAAAAAAGAAAATCCTTGTTACTAGAAGGCAAAACACAGCAAGTGAATCTCCAGAGCAATTAACCTTGTAACTTTTTCTGTCTTGCTCAGAGCTGAGCCATGAATCTAACGTTAGTGGAGATTGATGTTTCTTAGGCTACGTAATATAGCCTGTTTTCAATATGCACTTCAAAATCAGATTAGTTGTTTTTAAAAGGGTCTAATGAAAATACTTTTAAGATCTGCCTAAAGAATGCAGGATTTACATACATTGCTGAAGGGGGAAATCAGGCTATACAAACATCAGTTAGAACAAAGTTAAATACAATAATAGGTAGTTAACAATTGAGTAATTCCTTAGCATCTTAAATTGGAGAGTAACCTCCAATATCCTGGTTTGTCTGGGTGTAAGGCATTCTAATTTTATCACTTAATCCCAGGAGTTTTCAAGTTCACAGATTATCAGTGAACTTTTTGTTTATTCTAAAAAAATGTTTGTCAGAATTCTTGAGGTTTTTAAACTTTAGCAATAATTCAATTCTTGTTGATTAGTTACTAATTATATTAAGACTTGGATAGAGTAACTAGTACACTGCTACAGAACTCTGTACAATTTGGGGATGTTCTCGTGCAACAAAACCAGACGAGTCTATCAAAACTCCCTCACCATATCATATATTTTCCAGCATTTTATTTACAGTTTTGATAGCTTGAATAGATTTAAGCGTGTTGCTAGGCAGGAGGCTCCGGTAGCGTAGCGGATCTCTTTGAGTATGCCACTCCATTCCTTCTTCTCGTCGTCATACCTGCATTTAACAAGATGAGGTCAAAACACAGCTTCTTGACATTGGACACTTCCCTCCCAACCAAATGGAGAATAATCCACGCGTTGCAAAAGGCTGTAGCAACCACATGATGCACTGTGCAACAGGAGAGTGTTACTGTCTTCCACACCAGGAGAGAGATGTTCTCGCCATGATGCTTTAGCACTGCTATCATCATTTAGACACGGATTTAATTCTCCAGTGTCTAAAAACCTAAAGGTAAGTTACAGCCTTCCATTAAGAAAGTATAATCAGAGTTAAACTTACTTCCATATGTCAGTGACTTCACTGGGTGCAAATTCTTTAGTTTCAAGCTGAATCATTGCAAAACCTCCAATAGCATATAAAGATCCATTTAAGGTGACTAAACTAATAGAACTTCTCTCTTGGGGAAATTCAGGCATAAGCTCCCACCTAAAAAAAAACAGCCCCAAAAAAATTCATCAAACACATGAAGACCATTTGAAACTGAATGCACTAAACCACAGCTGTAGCTGACATAAGTGCAGGTGCTAAGGACCATTTGACTGAAACTGTTTAGCAAAAGGAAAAAGAATTACTGAGATTTAGCAGCAGCGACTTCTGCTTCTCTGTCCCTACAGGGATGTGGTGTGTAAATACAAGTCTTTATGTGACACATTTATACCGTGATGAAATCCCCTACCAGAGACCTCTTTTTACAGATCTCCTGGTTCAAAGTCAGTAACAGGCTTTAGAAACGTTGCTCCCTTTGCAAATTTCATCTCTATTGTTGAATTGTATAAGCAGGTCTCATTTAACTTTTTTTTTAGGGGTAGGTATGAAATTGATAGGTACAGTGCTGCTCTTCAGTGAGGACAACACAAGCAATGTGTTTGATAGTGATAGAAGAGGTTATTAGCAAACAAAATAGAAGTACATTCAAAATCACTTTACAAACTGAGCTATTAAAATAAAGCCTTACAGTCATTATTTGAAATGAGTGTACAAATGAGCTGTGATGATTGATAGGAATCAAAAGGAACTACTACTGAAGTAGAAAATGAGATAAAGATACTGAGAGGAAAAAATCATAATCATTTGGGGGATGCTGACTACAAAGTGCTCTGGCCATAATGACCTAGTAAGCAAACTGCTTTCAGCTTTTGATTTTCTTCAGTACTCCTTTGTAATAGTTCAGAATGTGCTTAAAATCTTTTGTTTGCAAAACTCATGTTTGCCATGGAAAAAAAGAACAGAGTGAGCAGGAAGACCCTATAAGGTAAGGTAGTACCCAGAGACCATTCAGCTAGTTATTTCCAAGCACCTAATTTCTTGTGCTGTGTTTTTAGTGTCAGTACTGTTTAAACTCAATTAAGCAGCTCTTTGCCCATCTCTCCCACTTAACCCACATTATGTCAGCACATTTGTTTATGTGGCTGTGTGGCTAAATAAATTGAAAAAAAAATCAGACTGAAAACAAACAAATGAGAGAAAAGAGAGAGAAAAAAAAAAGAGGTGTGCTATTTTATCTAAATGAACTCTTTTATAATCTTAGATAAAAAAAGGAGTATGGCAGCAGGAAAAATCTTGGAGATAAAGAAAAAAGGTTTTTTTGAACTGCTGTTGTTCCTAAGAGGTATATGTAGACTAATCGTTGTAGGGGAAACATAAGGACCTAAACACCTTTGTGATTTATCTCAGAGATACTGAAAGTCTGGATGACAAACTGCTTGCTTAAAAATAGCTAGAACATTTCACTCACTTGTTGGTGGTCAGATCAAAAGCTTCAACAGCTGCAGTAAGGCCTTCTTCAGTGACACCACCCGCAATCACAATCTTGCCCTTATGGATCGCTGTCCCGAACATTGAGCGAGCCACTTTCATGGGAGGCAGATCTCTCCAATCTCCTTTCTTGGAGTTGTAGACAAATACTCTGTTCGTACATTTCCTGCAGAGAAAAAGGAAAAGCTGTGATCATTTCTGGTGAAATGTTTGATAATTCCATTCCAAGGACAAGGACAGGACTTTGGCAGGTCTAAAACACTAGTCGTATCCATAGAACTAAACCAAATGTTAAGTGCTGCTGACACAGGGCAGTAATTTGCACTGTATCTTGTAGGAAAAAAACTATGTCCTTTTCCTGGAGTGTTTCATTCAGATGGGTCTGGGGAAGAAAGGTATCAGAGAAATGTAGGGGGGGAAGAATGTTTTTCCAGAAGTAAAACTAAGTGTGTTCAACAGTAACTTTTCCAAGCATCTAGATACAAGAAGTTGTACCCGTAGCCCAGCTAAGTGTCCATGCAGGAAGCTTTACTTAATTCTTTTTAAACCATACATACATACATAAAAACACACTCTTGTGCATGTGTGTACAATTATATGTATGTCCAGTATATGTATTATAAATAAAGACATTGTCTTAGAGGGGTCATTTGCATGGCAGAGTACTACCAGTGTGAAGTTGAAGGCATATTAGAAGTCACTGTGCCATAAACAGATGTCCAACATGATGTGTTGCCCATTGCCAAATCTCTGGCAAACTTAACCCACAGATACTAAAAATAAAGCAAATGTCTTTTTTTATTTTGCCTGTGAGAACACATCATCGGTAAAGAAACAACCCCTGCTAGAAATTATCATTAAAAGACTTGAGAGACTCACTTGTCATCAGTTTTTCCTCCAAGAGAATATATTAATCCATTATTTGAGATAGTAGAATGGCCATATACTTTGATGGGAAGCTTTTTGACTTCCCCCCATTTTATTGCCCTGGAAAAGGAAGACAACAATTTTAGCACTTTCAGCCAACAATGGATTATTTACATGTCCTCAGTGGACATAATTAGTTAATGAAACATACACAGGATCATAGCACAGTACTGAATCTAGAGACTCCTCAGTGCGAAGGTCCTTGCCTGCGATTACATAGATTTTGTTGTCTGATTCTCCCAGCCCAAAGAGACACCTGGCTGATGGCAGTGGAGGAAGGGCAAGCCACTCACCAGCAACGTTATCCAGCTGAAAGAGGACCAGAACAGAAAGTGTTAGGAAAGGCAAACAGGAAAAAGCA
>JAVCKT010017179.1:0-12980 GCA_032273925.1 Rhynchotus rufescens
GAAGAAAGAAGAAAGAAGAAAGAAGAAAGAAGAAAGAAGAAAGAAGAAAGAAGAAAGAAGAAAGAAGAAAGAAGAAAGAAGAAATGAGTGAATTGGCAAACATGGAAGATGATTCCTTCTTATTTTAAATTTATGATTCTATGCATACACAAAACAATCCAGTCACAAATCTTTCAATTCTTTCAGTCTGTCTCATTCATTTTACAGAGCACAATCTGAATAGATGGAACGTTTCTCATTACAAAACATATTACAAAGCATGTAGAAGGCTAAATCCTACATAACTTTTTCTGGATTGTATGAATGTAGATCTTTTTTTGGTGACCAGTATTCTCTATCGTGCTTTACCAGAAGCTAACTGATAAGAGAAATGAAGATGTAGTACAAGTTTAACAGATATTTGCTCTTCTTCCTTTCCTGTCAGAGGCAGAAAATGGTGGTGTAGTAACAAGTTTTTGGTCGTTTTCATCACTGATCACCTGGAATACATTGGCTGGTGTAAGTGAGATATAGTTGATTCTGCTTGTGACAAATAGAGGCTGTGAAAAGCTTAGTTGACCAATAAAGAGAAGAACAATTCCTGAGACTATTGCTTTGGTGTCAATAAGGCAGTCCAACCACTAAGAGGGTAAACTTCAGTGACAAGAGATGGGCATATTCTCAATGGGAGAAAGAGGACCCAGAATCTTTGAACTGTCTTTAAATAATTTATTAACTTCATCCTTATGAGCACTCTGTCGGCTACCCTTAGAAACAAGTGGTAAAGGAACAAGGAGGTGAATTAAATCTGGTTTTGAAATCAGAAGTGATTTCATGCAGCCAACCCCCCTCCATCTAGGTGTATGACATGGGTTGTAAAAGCAAACTTCATTTTCTTCACTTAATTACTGCTTTCCCTGTGGGATATATCAGGGGAAGGTTACAACGACGTGCCAAAACTCTACTGATCTTCCTCAGAGGAGAAAAAATTCTTCAGAGAAGGACCTCATTCACATGTTTATTACAGGGTTCTTCTATGGAAATTGGTATATTTTCTTCCCTTATTCATCTAGTAAACAGAAACAGTACTACAGTCTATCTACTCAAAAGGTGAACTGCAGGTAATGGCAACTGAAAATCAAATATGGACCTGTCACCAAATTCATATTGCTTTTCCTATGCAACGAAAGACCAAAAGAGGACAGCTATTAATTTTAGGAGAATCATATTACAGTTTTATTTTTCTTTCACTTAAATCTGTGATTTTCCCATCAACCATAAGCTTTTAAAAATTAACACTGAAAAGAAGAGAACTTTGCATAAATTGTTTTCCTTCTCCCCAGGAAATAAATGCAATGAGAGGATAATGAAGTACATATTTGTATATGGCTAAAAAAAAAAAAAAAGCACACCATAAATTCTTATCTCACTCATATGTACAAATTACTTGATTCCTTACATTAGACATGCATAAGTAAGTGCCACTGGCACAACTTTAATAGACAAACATTCATAAACCAAAACAGAAATGCAAGTGTGTTTTGATTTGTGCTTTTTCTTCCAATTCACATTAAAACTGCATTAAAAAAGTCATGTCATGTTATATATTTGAGGATCAAATGTATGAATAAAAGCTCTTCTGCTTACCACCTTGTAAAATATGTGAGGTGGAAATTGATGGAAATTGAATATATGAGAAAACTTAATTTTGATACAGTCAATTTTAATAAAGACTTTTTTTTTTTTCCACCTGAAATAACTGATGGGATAACTTAGAGTCTAACGGACCATCAATATGGTATCAAAATCTGCCCCAAATATGCTGCCAGTAAAGGAGTTAAACATCAATATTCTTGGATACTGAGATTTATAGTTCAGGTACAGGATGCTCTATTGTGGACTTTCCCCACATACCTCTAGCAATGTATATTAAGGCTGTGAAAAAACAACTCAGTTTACATATGCTGCTGCTTTTAACCTCTTTGACCTTCCTAACAATTTCAACCAACAGTAGCTGCTGCTCTGGCCTTCTTACTGATGGATGTTCATCCACTGGGAACAGATGTAGGCAACTCCTGCTGTTTTGTGGAAAAATACTTGGTGGGGAGAGAAGAGACAACTTGCTGTCCTATGTTGGCAGTTACTATCAGTTCCCTGGTTACTCACTTCCTAGCTGATAAGTCTAGTACTGTTGGAGATAGAAGGTAAGACAATCGATTCTCTCTTATCAGTAACGCTGTCAGGAGTAGAATCAAATGAACTGGATAGGGTGCATAACAGACTACTCGAATGGGTGTCCCCCATGACCTACACACCAAATTTGTGAGAAAGGAGGAAGGTGAACCTTAGACAGTTCTGACTCTCCCTATTGCTTTCTTCTCCATACTAGGGAGGCATCTCCAGCCGAGTGCCTTTAACCCCAAATATTAACTAAATACTCATTAGCTAATATTAACTAATTATCCATTAGCAAATGGCAGCACAGAAGAGCCATCTGAGATGTAAATAGATTTAGAAGGCATAGTTGTGGTTCATAGAAGTACTGCAGAGGTTACAACATATATATGTACATGCACACATATATATCTATACACACACCCCACATATATAAAATATATAAAATACCTTTAAGTTTTGCTATGAACCCTTGAACTATGGGAAGCTGATCCCATTTTGATCTTTAAAATAACCATGTTTACCAATCAGTTAATACTCTAGATTTGTTTTAGAAGAAGACTTTACCCATTGCTATTTCACTCACATCAACTACTAACCATCAAGTGATAAAGGACTTCTCACTACTATTGACCCTAATGGAGTTTGAACTGATAGCTAGAGGTTAAAGGCTTCTTATCCTACTAACAATCCCCTTCATTAGCCAGATTGTTGGCAATGCAATCAGCAGGGATTAACAGGAGTACCTGTGCCTGTGTTGGGAGGCCAGCACACCCACAGAAAAAAGAGAGTTCAGCAGAATGCATACAGTGATGAAAATAGCCAAAATCCTGTTGACACTGCTCACTTATTTGACCCTTGATGTTGACAGGCGTTTAGTTTCATTGGGACTTCAAAATCGACATTGAATAGGATTCCCAGTGAGCCTTACATTCCTTGGCAGGTAACCAGATGATACACTCTGACTAGTAAACCCATTTCCACACTACATTAGGAATTTATCAAAGCAAGTCAAATAGCTTCTCTACAAGAATGAAGGAATCGAGAGAATTTTGCATCTGTGCCTTTAGTTCTCCTCTCTCCCTGGCTGTGATTTATAATTTGTCAGTTTATTTCCTTAGCTTATTTCCTTGAGCTGATACTGAATTCACAATGAGACTTTTTTCCATAGTAAAAATAATGTAACCTTTTTTTTGTAAACCAGTGACTTTGATAAACCAATGACAATTGCTGCACTATGTAGCTGAACTAAATTACAGCACTATAATTGCCATATATTCAAAGCTCTATGCTATATCTCTACAGATTAATCTGAAACTACTTCCAGATTATTGTTTGTCAGAAATGATACTTTTTGCCTCTACATTTTCTTCTGAAAGCAGTGCTATTCTATAGTACAACAAACAGTGACAAAGTAAAAGGTACTACTCATATATTAATAAATTCTACAGTTTTACAAAATCAGGCAAATTACATTAACACACTAAAGAAAGAAAGGAAAAGAAAAATAACTTACCTGAGTGCATTTTAAATGAACTATTTGTGCATTTTAAATGCAGCATCCACTGCAATTTCAAATACTTAGCTAGAGCATTTCCGTAATAAATTGTTGACTCGAAAATTGCATATGATAGGAAAAAGTATTTGTGCTTTGTTATTTGCTATTTTCTGTCATTTTACAGTGAGCAAGCAAATATCTCAAGCAGTAATTGTGCATGTGTGTGTATATTCGTAAGTGACGTTGTTTTAGTTTGCTTTTGAGGGAAAAAGTCTTGAGTGACCAGACATGGAAGAATTTGATCTTTGCTTCTTGTAATAAAAATCTGTAAAAGTATTTGCAGAAACTCCAGCACAATAGCAATATTTATCTATTTTTTTCTGTGTGAGAAAGGAGGGAAAAGGTAGAAGGTGAAAAGGTAGAAGGATGACTTGAAAGGGAGTGGGGGAGTTATAGAGGAAGAGCTTGGAAATACTGTCCTATTTTTTTCAAGGATCTGACATAGGTCAGAGTGTTGTTTTTGTATTGTTGCTCAAAGCTATTGCCTGTTTTCCAGAAAGCTGGCCTTAAGAATACTTCATAAGGAATTTCTGGACAGTTAACATATATTGGAAAAGTTTGTTAAATGGAAGATCACAATCGAAAGCAGGAAGATTATGAACTCTTAACTGGATAGTGTTCCACAGCAATTAATTGATGTAATTTATTCCCTAATTTAAGCCCAAATTAATTCTGTGGAAATATTTATGCCACACATACATATATTCATACATATGAAAATAAGAACAGTATTCTATTATACCGCAGTTAGGACTATAGTGAGGAACATATTATGGAAATAAGAGCCAATGACAGAACCACTTGATGGCAAGGAAATAAGAAAATGGTCAGGGTTGCTTTGAAATGCAATGAAACTCATAGCAGTAATTCTTTCATCTTTTTATGCTTTTTTTTTTCTTTACTTTCTGTGGCTGTGGCAGTCTATCCCGTGCTTCAGGCAAAGATCAGACTCATAGGAGAATGGAATATGCTATTATGAACTACTGGAGGGTTTGCCTTTTCCATCTTCTGGTATCAAATCAAGCTTTTTTTTTTTTAATGATTTTTTTTCCTAAATCTTTATGATTACAAAATTTTCTCTGATTGGCTTTGTTCTGAGGCCAAGCTTTTATTGCCTTTCTGGTTTAACTTATTTTCTTTCTTGAAGTTCTACCTCTTTTTTTCTTCTTTTCCTTTTCCTTTTTTTCCTTCTCCTTCTTCTTCTCCTTCTCCTTCTCCTTTTTCTTTTTTTTTTTTTCTTTGTCATTATTTTTACTTTCTAGATTGTATTAGTGTCTCTACTGAGTGGCTCAAATCCTGTCAGTGACATTTCTTCACAAGTCAGATTTTTTCCTGAAATGCTTGGTTTGTCTGTCAATGGCAGATCTAAAACTTGTTCAGTCTTCAGCTGTAAAAGGAAAGAATCGTGGGCTTCTGAGAAAGTTTTCCTTTCCTTTTGATTAATTTAAATCTAACCAGGTTGTAGAGACCCAAGGATTTAACTCAGACATGTTAGGGTTCTGTTCTGCAGAATGGATCTATAAATAATGGAGCAAGAAGTAAGGAGAGAGTAAAAATCCATTCAAAATAGTATTTTTGCAGAGATACCTCTGTATTATCTTTTATTTAAAAGGAGACACATTATTGATACTATATTAGCAAAGAGAAGTCAGGGAGTTAGCAAAGTCTTCTTTAGAAAAGAGATATCAAGGACCACCTGGAGCTCTGTACTAAGGGGATGGGAGGGAGAAGGGGAGGTTAGGGAAGGGAAGGTAAACTGTCTAAGGGGCTTCTTTAAATAGTAGAGTTAAACATAAAATTGTTACTGAACTCATGATCTGAAGCAAAGAGTCTTCTGACTTCAGAGACTTGGAAGGTGTTGTGGTGATCATCCAGTTGTTATTTCTCCAGAGTACAAAACTATTAGCCAGCTTGGCAAAGGCTTAATGGCATAAGGAGTCTGGCTGAAAATAACGTGGTGGCTTGCACCCTCTTATCCTGAGCATTTTTGTTTCTGTCCACTGAAGCATGTGGAGTTCAGATACACTTGATTTGGAACATGAAGTCTGTTTTTGAAACCTCCTATTACAGCTGCCAACCTCCTACTGTCACCTCTGATAAAAAACATATTCTACTTTCCAGACTTCATTTCTTAGGATTTTCATGAATTTATTTTTCTTTCTTCTTTTTTTTTTCTTTTAAAATGTTTTTTTTTTTTCTCTGCATACAAATGCCAGTCATTTCAGATGACTAGTGAAGAGACAATAGAGAATAACATTTTATTTCTAGCTTTCCTCCAAAGCTGCTCCCTTTCAACAGTCTTCTCATTTGTAACTATCTGAAAATGGTTAACCAAATGCGAGTCAGGTTTAATGGCTTTTTTCCCCTCCTACTAGAGTGACAATAAAGCGAAATGAAGCAGACTAAAGTATTAGATATTTTCACTTTCAAATACAAATATACCTTAGTAATCGGTACTATTGTCACTTTAGCTGTAATAAAAGATTTAAAGATTTTTTTTTTGTGGTTTATTCATCAAAAGTCTTTTTTTCTTTCCATTCACATTACTTGAGAATGAGTAGGATGTGGCAAGTAATTTGCCTTTCTTCTAAGAACTGATTTTGCATTAGTCAACATAGCTAGAGCAATATTTTTCCCTTTGTGTTCCTCTTGAACCAAGTCTACCTGCAACAATAGATGCTGCAGGTAACACGCATAACTCATAACATAACTCATGTTATGAGTTTATATGAAAAGGGAAACAAAGGTATGTATGTGTGTATATGTAAAAACATGTATGTGCACAAAAATATATATATGTGGATACAGATGAATGTATATGAATATATGTGCTAAAGCAGACTTGTCTGATTCTGTTTCTGCCTGTCTAGATTCAGATCTAGAATTCCTGTCTAGATTTTGGATCAGAAATAATCTCTTTACTGTCTGGAACCAAGAGTCCGGATCCTTGATGTCTGGAGCCCGGATACTTTTTAATTCAGCCTTTGGTTACATGGTTTGGATTTATCAGTAGCCCATCTCAGGTTTTAACTTTTTTTCCTTATTTGCAGACACTAAAATGAAATAAATTCGAGAATCCAAACATGAAATAAAAAGCATAATGTTTTTTTCACTATTTCTAATTTACAGATAGTGGCCAATGCAGTTCATTGCTTGCCAGTACATGCATTTGTTTGGATTTCTTGTGGTGAAACTTATTTTTAATTCAAAAGTTGCTTGCTCTCACAGAAAAGACAAAAAGGGATGCTCTGTGCAACTCCATGATATCCTGCCCTTCCTCTCATCAGTCGCCTGATGCAAAAAGAAGGTAGAGGACTTCTGTTCTCAGCTTCTGTGATTTCACCCTCCTGTGCAAAGGTGCTGAATCACAGAATAAGCCAGCTGGAGGCTCAGTCCCATGCTGAGTTAACTAGAAAACATATATCACTCTTTGCAAAAGCTCAGAAATTTGTGCTTGGTCCCCAAGGACATGTTTTATCAAAACAAAAGCCATATTGGTATAGCTTCAAGCGAGTATTCTATTAACAATAAATATATTCTCCCTTCCTAAGCTCCCTGCATAATAAATGCAGATGCACTTACCCTGTTCAACATGATTTGTGTTTGCAAGCATTTCAAATATTCATCTTCCTTTGGTTTGCTAGGATTTGTGATGTGAATAGTCAATATAAAAATTGACAGTGAGCCATTCTTTCTTTTACTCCTTTCTGCCATGGTTGGTGAGCCACCTCTTTAACTGCCCCTGCACATGGAACTGAAATATTTATTATCCAATAATAAAGCTTTGCTCTAGTTTGCATCTTGGATTAAATTAGCCCTAAAAAGTAATGCTGTCATTAACTGAAATTGTTGATCACAGCGTAATAGGAAATGGATTTCTGCTGTGCATTATCTATCTTACTTAGGGTGAAAGTCACTCTGTAGAGAAGCAACACATTGGATCTAGACCCACTAAGATGCTTAAAATAAGACCAACAATGTGCAAAAAGAGTGTCAGGCTCTTGTTTTGGCCCCTAGCATGTAGATTGATGTAATTGCTGTATTGTCTAACAGCAAGCTAAACAGAGGTAGATAGCAGTTCTATGACTTGCTCTTCGGGGACTTTTTTTGTCCAAACTACTTTTACCATTGCTGTTATTTACAGATGTCAGCAGAGGCAAAAGGAAAATGTGGGATATCTTTCTCCAAGAGAAATGAAGTAGTCATGAAAGAAGTCTTACATGGAATATAAGTGGTATTTTGTGAGATGAAGAAATCCTCTGGACAGGTATTAGGAGCACAAATCTGGAGTCTACTTTCAATAAATATGTGCACCTAACCATGGGATTTCTTAGGAAGGAGACATGCCTGTACATATAAAGTTGCTGGGAATTCATCATTTATTTGGTACTGGAATACAAACTATATTTATATATTTTATATATAAAGAATATAATATAATACATACCAAAAATATAAAAAATGCTGTCTGAGTTATTCAGTGACTCAAAGCGCTTTGGAGACAAACTTTATCTCTTTCCTCTCCACTCCTACTTTTGTACTGACCAGCTGCCCCTAATCTACACTTGAAAACTAGTCAAGGCAAATTGGCCTTCAATTTGCACTATAGATACCTCTATGCTTCAAGGAAGGAAGTGGTAGATGTTGGATGAATGCAACTCTTTGTCTAATGTATGGTTTCTTGTTTTGCTCAGACATTAACCTCAGATCTGCAAATTAGAGAGTAAATCAAACAGTTCTTTAAATATGTCAAAAAGCTACATGAAAGGAGAGGAACGGTTCTGAGTACTTTCATTGTTCTTGCTTCCATTTGCAATTTACTGCCTAGCACTTAAATCTATCTCAATTAAGGATGTTTCCACTGAAGTAGAGAATGTATTTCATCCGTACATCCATTAATTATATACTCATTAACTTAAACATTTTAAAGATGTTTGTAGCAAATACATTAGTTCAATTTTTGCCCAAGTGCAAAATGCCTGCAATCTTTAAGAGTATTATTCCTCATACTTTTACCCACCAGTGTAGAAGTGTTAACAAGAATAAGAGTACATAGGATAAACTGTTATTTTTCTAATTTTTTTTTAAGACATGTTACATAGTGTCAGAGTCTGAGAACCAGAAAGCAGTCAGATAAATGAGCATGACCAAAATAAATAAATAACTCAGAGCAGTTGTAACATACTGCATAACACAGAGCTATAGGACTTCTGAAACACTTCCCATGTCCAGTATAGTGATGGCTGTTATTTTATATTTCTATATTCATTTTACTTTAAAAATTCCTTGAAATGGATAGAGAACCCACAAGCAAGTTGAGAAAGTTGTTTAATTGTTCACTATTCAATTGTCTTATAAGTATTAAAAGTATATTTTGCTTGTAGCCCTAGTCAGAGTAGATCAGCTTTTTTTTTTCTTTTTATTTTTTTTTTTTTTTTTATTTTTTAATTGTACCTTATCATGAAAAACACCTTGAAAGGGATTTCAAGAGATTGTCTAGTTCATTCTTCTGCCTCTTGACTGAATCAAATATAACATTACTCTTCTTCAGGATAGGATCAACTCTACCTAAAACATTCTTAACTAGATTTTATCTTACAAGCTTCAACTGATGCAGATTTCTTAATCTACACAGTAAATCTCTTTCCAGCACTTGACTATACTTATCTTTAGCAAGCTTTTTCCTCAGGTTCTAACTTCAATCTCTCTAGCAGAAATATAAACCTCTATTTTCCCCATTCCTTCTCTTTTTAGTCTTACAGCTGTCTCATGCTGTAAGATATACTTAAATACATTGGTTCTTCAGCAATGGTCAGTTATTACCTTCTAGACTGAAATTGCCTATACAATCAACTTTATCAACTTAATTCTTTAATCATGATTGTGGTTCTTATTTGCAATCTCTCTGTATTTCTGGTGATAGTAGTAGGTAGCGGACTTGATTCTGTTACCTCAAAGTTAATATAGCTCTTATGTTTTTTTTTCTCATGTATTTAATGTTAATATCAGTCTGTGGGTTACAGTACTATGCTTATATAGTCTTAATTCACCAAAATGATCGAGTCTCAGTGTAATCATAGAAATAAGATACCGTTTCTTAGGGAACTACTTTGTCCATGATCTTGCAGGTCTGAAAATTATTTCTTCCTCTGCACAAGATGAAAATGTTAAATCAAGGTTCAATCTACTTTTTGGAACCAAGAGCCACATTTCTAACTAGTGGCTTCAATGTGCCATAAAGCTGTGGCAAGATTATTAGAGCCAGCCCCCCATCTAGATTTTAATGTCTTTAACATATTAATGTAGTAATTTTGATGCTACATATACACATTGTGATCGTATATTGCCAGGCAGCTCACTGGCACATTTTTGGAAATAACTGTTTCTAAGGTGAGCTAAAGCTTACCTAGTATTTAAATAGCAATATAAGATATGAAGGGGTAGAGGGCAGAAAACTGCAGAGATTCCTGCTTTAGCACAGTCAGAATTTATGAAAGTGAGTTCAGATATTCTTGCAAGAGGGTGGTCAGCATTTCAGGCTGAGACTAGAGTCATAGATGAAGTTGGAATACCTGTAAATGAGGATGGCTGAAGCCATTTGAACAAGGTAGGAATATTTTAAAGGAGATATCTGAAGGCAGTAAAATAATGAAGTTCAAGAAGGAAAATGAAGTGTCTTCTAAATGAAGTGTCTGCTTCAAGAACAAGAATAGAGCTGATATTTAGACATTACAGAGGATTAAAGCATCAAGGTCAT
The DNA here is from genome assembly GCA_032273925.1 of Rhynchotus rufescens. Classification (NCBI taxonomy): domain Eukaryota; kingdom Metazoa; phylum Chordata; class Aves; order Tinamiformes; family Tinamidae; genus Rhynchotus; species Rhynchotus rufescens. Next base: position 10,470 of record JAVCKT010017179.1, read on the forward strand.
CCAGGGAAGTTAGTATCTATACAACGCCTCCAAAAAGAGCTATTAAAAAGTTCCTTCTACCTTGCCACCTTTACCTCATGCGGATCAGTTATCTCAGGCCATCAAGTATTTTTCCCTTTCCTGATATTCTGTGACAAACTTAAAACCTGTAGCATAAAATGCTGAAGTCTCAGAAACTAAAAATTTACCCCAGAGGAGATCAAGGGGAATTCAAGGCAGCCCAGGTTCATAAAGTATCAGGAAAATTGTTAGATGAAAATGGAAAGTATATTTATTAGTGTGAAAACCTCATCTCAGGGATAGTGTCTCAAATACCATTTTTAAGTCTACTCACTCTTCGTTCTCTTTATACAGCTAAAAACTTTTACCTAGACTTCTCCATTCTTAGCTCCAGGCTTTTTCTTCCAGAACTCGTAGTCTCAGACTGAGTAATTCTCTCCTTTCATTTATATCTGTACCTTGAAGATATTTATAGACCAAGATCACATCGCCCCTGAGCTTTTGCTCTTTTAGACATTGTAAATTTAGCTTCCTTACTCTCTCCTCTTATGTCTTGTGATCTTCTAGTCCTTATATCAATTTTGCTTCCTATTTTTTATTTCTCTACACTTCCTACATTTTTTTCCAAAGAGTAAGGAAATACTTTTCCAAACTATTGCTTTGATGTTTTTTTATGACTATGTCATTCTGGATTTTTTTACTCCTTTATCCAAACTGAGAATTAATTACTACTATGCCCTTCCTACCAAAAAAAGAAAATTCCAGATTTCCTAACCCCTTCTATAATTATACAAGACAACTTAATTCAGTTTGCTTGAATCAGAAGTCCTCTTCAAAGAAGTAAGCTCCATATTTTGTTCATTTGGTCATCTATGATGAAATGATGTGGCTTGTTTCTTGAAGTCCCTGAGATGATACCTGTCTTTGACATTACAGCTCTAAAGTTCCTTTCCAGTTCATGCTCCTACATTCATGTCACAGTTAAGAGAAAATTCCCAAATAGGTCGATCGACGGAAGTTAATAGGACCTTTGCAAGGGTAGCCAGACCCAAGTGTTTCATCTTCATTACAAAGAAAACTACATCAGTTTATCTTGTAGTTTCTTCTGGATTTATTGTCAGTGACTGATATCAGATGCCTTATATGAATACACCTGTAGTGAATTTAGCAGTTTGGGCACAACTTTCCATCTTCTAAGGTTATGACAGAAAAGGTTGATCATTCTCTTGCTTCTTCAGTGGCTAGAGAGAAACCGATGAGTCTCCTGCAGCTGCCACTTTGAAGTCTCAGGTATTTAGCTCCGGCAGTCATATTTCACTTTTATAATATTGCTTATGTCTGACTATGCAGGCTGAAATCTCATTGCTAGCCCAAGCAAAATCCAGTTGCAAGAAGCATTGAGATGCCCCAAACATACAAGCAAAAAACCTCAAACCTTGAATATAATAATTTAATATTGAGAATGCATACTAATAATGTTAGTGTAGCAGTTTGAGCTTTAAAAATATTCTCTAGAAACCTAGAATGTTTAATACAGAAACCTTCTAAACCATATTGTTGGGATGCACAGGGATCACAGGTTTGAGGTTAAAACTTGTTGGATTACACCTAAAATTCTATGTTTGTCTCTATTTATTTATTTATTTATTTATACCTCCCTGGCCATGAGCAAGCTAAGTATTTAGAATAAAGGATTATGTTTCCTGGTGGTAAAGATTATTGCTTAAAAATAAACATGGGGCTGCATAAAGGAACAGTCCAGTAGGTTTCATAATGCTTGTAATACCCCCCAAATTCATCGGAGACATTGTACTTTATCAGATTAAAATGAGGCTGATCTTAATGAACATTGTGAATGGCAGCAGGAGTGGATAGGTGAAAGCACAGTGGCGACTACAAAGAACACACATGTTGTCTTCTCCTACCAGTGGATGGCAGGAGCTTTTGCGAGATGTCTGCATCACTTTACCTCCATTTCCTTGAAGTAAAAAAGAGTATGATGACCTTTACAAAATCCTTAAAAATTTATTGGGTCTCAGAGCTAAGGGAACTGCCAGGAAGGACTATTATAATTATTTGTCTGTGTAGACCTGAGATTGTTTAGCTTGAATAAATAATAGCCAGGAACTTTATTAATATATTCCTCTTTCAGGAAGTGTTTCAAGTCTGCTAGATGAAGCTAGCCAGAAAAGGCAGTTTAGTTCAGTGTCTGGGAAAATAACACATTTTGGGATTGACCATGTTGTCTCTGCAAGGAATACTGCTAGGAGTATTGATGGGAGTAACACAGCTATGTGAAAGAAGGAGAATAAAGGAAACATTTACTGTCTGGTTCAATATAGAGTGCTGCCGATAGGATTAAGCCAGTCATTTGTTTATGAGCTTTAGTTTTATTTGCATGGTAAATTCTGACAGATGGACTGCCAGCTCTACAAAGTTACTTTATTATTACCCATAATATAATACAGTTTGGAATGTGATTGAGAACTTTTTTGATTAACAGTGCCCTCA
>JAVCKT010017180.1:0-62852 GCA_032273925.1 Rhynchotus rufescens
CTTTTTACATAGAGCAGCACAGTAGCTGTAGGTAAATTAATAGAAGAAGACTGGAGCCACAAATTTTATAGCATATTTTACTGTATACTTCAAAAGCTGTTCTGTGATCCTTGCCAAATTCTGGTTCTTGAATATTCTAGAATCTCATAATTAAATTATAGAATTACAACAACAGGAGATGGATTCACCATCATGAATATTGACCTGTCACCCAGGCTATATTGACCTGTCACCCAGGTATATACTTCTGTGTAATGTGCCTAAATGATGAACATTTTGGGGTACTCGAATCTGGAGGATTCATCTGAAAGATCACTACTCCTCCCTTCACACCCTACTCCTACCCCCTTCCCTCCTACACACACATATCTTGTGATTATTTTTAATTTCTAGCTTCCTCAGAATGGAATCAATTTGATCAGTTTGAGTTTCCATATCACTCAGCTGTCAGTACAGAGCATTCTATATAACTATTCTGGATATACATTTTTTTTTTCCCCTGAAGCAAGTAAATTCTTAACATAAAAAGATTCTAGCTTAGCATCCCTGACTATGTGTCTTCAGGGCATTCATGTCAGTATCTTGTTATTCCTTACTACCTTCAATCTTGTTCAGCTACGAGTCAACACAGCTGTTTATTTGTCATGCAAACAAAGTTAAGGCTATGTTTAAAACAATATCTTCCAGCGGTTTCCAGCTCAAATCATTAAAAATCCAACACTCTGGTCAATTGAGAGAATAGCTGAGAGTTTTGTTCAAAAATATGATTTAGCAAGCATAGTAAATAAATTAAACTGTAATGTAATAAAAAGCTCTTAAGACTGGCTTGTGCAGTGCTGCCATTTGGCTGCTGTGTATAAAAGATAAAAATAATATATGCAAATTAGATTAAGTTGAAATTAAGGAATTCTAACAGAGGAGGGCTAAAGAATCCAATTTTATTTTGTTGTTTGTAACTGGATAGATAATTCTCCGGTATCAAAAGGCATCAAAGGTATCAAAATGGCAGAAATATCTTACTAAGTTCATCTGAGCTTTCCATTTGTTTCACTCAGAAACTAATGGGGAAAAATCCCTAAATCACAAAAATATACCATGCAGTTCAAGGTGCATTTTTTATGTTTACTTAGATCAGATTCACACACACAGTACGCAAAACATCCTATTTCTGTTTAGTTTGGTTTAGCTGAAACTTGTCAGGTATAACGAGTCATTATTTTGGTTCAATTTTCTTTTAAGCCATAGGCCTGAAACATGTTATAGCAGGAAAAAAACAAGATGTAAAATATAAGAGACAAAGATCTTTTGATTTTTTCAGTAAATTAATTTTTTTTCAGTAAATTGATTTTTTTAAAATAATATTTCCTTATTTAATACAAATGAGACAAAACTTAAATTCTATTCTCTTCAGGGACAAGATTTATCATCCCTTGTGCTGCTCACATTTCTTGCCTTTTAACTCAGGTGCACTAGTAAGCCATTGACAATTCGTGACACACCAGCAATTGCACAGCTTCTACCTTCTCTTCCATGCCTTCACATTTTCTATATGATTCCCTTCTCATCTCTCTGTAAAGATATACCAGATCTTTATGCTATTCTTTCCTTAGAATTTTAAATATTTTTCCTTAATATTAAGTTCAAGACTGTTTAAAAGACTTTCACATACATTCACAGCTATGCAGTGATGATACAATGACCTCTGCTTATTAGAGTATTTCTTACTGTTTCAATAAGATGTATGTATCTGTTGTATCCACCTTCAGCTTTTGTAAATTTTAATATCATTGTTTAGTTTAAATGTGCATAGGAATAAGGTGTAGCAAAACAAAGCAATGTTCTGTTCTTGATATAAATACAATACAAACCTCAAATATTTATCTGAGGATTTATTGCTCACATCAGAATCATTACTTGCATTTTTCCCTGGAAAGAAGAATATATCAGAGATAAAGGAGCATATCATGTACCCTCAGGAGCAGCCTACTTGTCTGAAGAGAGTTATTAAAGTCCTGTATGAAACTTTTTGGTAGATTCATCAGCAAAGACACTGTAAAATTACCTTCCTTGTACTGCTAAAAGATATAAACATAATATGTGACAAACTTGAGAAAATATGTCTCTAACAATCCCAGACTGCTTATTTCTTATTTCCACAAAAATCATTGCAGGTTTTCATGAGAGTTCCAAATCAGTGTACAGACTTAACTAAAGTATTTGTATATGTTATATCAATATATCAATAACCTCAAATTCTCATATTAATATACTAATGACATGAAATATACAATAAACTCTTGATAGGTCACACACTTGGTGACTCTTTTTGATTTATTTTGTTGTTTTAGTTGTTCCTTGTAGATGCAGGTGGCTGTATGTTTAATGCAGATAGATTTTCATTGATCTAAAATGTTAGAGCCAGATTCAATTTGTTTGCATGGGGGAAAAAAGACTTTTTTTTTCCTTTATATTTATTTTTATTTTATATCTCAATAGTTGTTGAGTAGACAAAAGTTAAATTGTTATGAGAGGAAAAAAAAAAAAAAAAAAACCTTATATGTACATCTGAAAAAGTTCTAGAAGATTAATGTGGCTGTATCTATAAGTTTCCAGCATGACCTCATGAAACAATTCCAAGACCTCCCTGTTCTTTGTTTACTAGCAGTGAAGTTACTGTCATTATCCTGCTTTGTTTTCACCAACTGCTCCTCCCAAATATATACTTGTAGGGTTGCTTTCAAAATCTCAATTCCTTTACTTTCATTCTCTTTACTTTCACTGCTCTGCATCGAGCAAAATTCCAATGAAAATAGACTAAAATCTGCAGAAGCCCTGATGAAGGGGATGACATATCACAGACTATGGGTATATTTACACTGCCAAATAGTGTATGTCTTCACCTCACTCCCAGCTAGTTTTTTGTTTGTTTGCCTTTATTAATTGTGCACATTGCAAAAATTCTCGTTCAATGCAATTTTATAGGGATCAGCCTGTTGCCTCCAAAGTAGAACCTGCTTTTTTTAGAGTGGCAATTGCCTTATAATAAGCAAGTTGTCCAAGTTCCTTACACTTTCCCATGCCAGATCAGTAACATATATCCTCAATTTCAAGTTATTATGATATAGTAAGTCTGTCGCCTATAAAATAGTCTCTACATTATTTTAGAAACTGCAAAATAAAACAGACAAACAAAAAGTACCCTTAAAAGACAAAATGGCAATTATGACAGTGGCAATGGCAATAATTCAGAGTCCTGGAACAGGCTGACCAGAGAGGTTGTGGAGTCTCCTTCTTTGGAGAGCTTTAAAACCCGCTTGGATGCAGCCCTGTGCCACGTGCTCTAGGTGACCCTGCGTGTGCAGGGGGGTTGGACTCGGTGACCTCTGAGGTCCCTTCCAACCTTGGACATTCTAAGATTCTATGAACTCTTATCTTAACTGACACATTCCTGATTCAGCAGGACGGCCTCCTTGTCCTGGTCATTTACCAAAAGAGAGAAGGACACAGTAATATCTGTGGGGGTTCAGACCTAGTATGTATTAGTGTAAATGCATCAACGGGTTTAGCTATCCACTTTTTCACACATTTGCTGTGGCAAAACCCAAGGATACCAGCCAGGCCAGGCCTATTTGCCGGATAGTCTGCCCTTGTGCCCATCTCTCAGTCAGACAGACTATTCAAAGAAACTCTGAATGTGTAAGAACACAATGTTAGAAGGCAAATCCTTGCATCTCACCAGTTCCCTCAGGCTGAGTCCAGAGACATGGGGCTTCTTTTTCGTTCTCCTTCCTCCCACAATCCCAACCGGTTGTGGTACTGGTCATCTTTTACCTGGGGCTTCCAGAGACCAGGACAGGTGCCCAGCATGGTTTTGAATCCTCAGGAGAGAAGCAGGGGAGCCAGTGCTCGCCATCACTTGACTCTTCTGTTTTCTTGATGAGATCTACGGCCACCCACCAGCAGCACCCAGCTGAACTGTGCGGGAGATGCAGGGTCACTGCGTGCTCATTTCCTTGGTGATCATGTCAGATCTGGAACACTGAAATTAAATGAAAATAAAAAACTATCAAAATAAGTTATCTATTAGTTGCATGCATTCTGTAATGGTATGGCTAGCCTTTCAGGGAGTAGCTTTTAGTGCTTTCTGCAAGTTCTCATCTTCTCAAGGGCATAGCAAGAGTTTGGTGAAAAAACACATATGATGTTCAAGTGATCTTGCATATGTTTTAATAGTTTGCTTTGTTCTTAGGATAGCTTCAAAACAGGACACATATCCCCCAAGGACAAATAATTGCCCGAGCAGTCTACAGCAATCTGTCAGTGAGAAGGACCCCGCGACCGGTTCAAGTTCATGCAGTGCATCATGAGTCACCATGGGAAAGCAACAGGAACCCTCGCTGAGGCAGGCTGGAAACAATAAATTGGTTTGAAATACGTAATGAACCAGGCTAAGTCAGAGAGGAACACATGAAGAATTATAGGCAAAATTATTGCTCAATTGAGAAGAACAAAACTCTGTATTTTGAGAGCTTGAGGGCCAATCTGCTAACTTGGTAACATGGATATAAGGAAGGAAGGCAGAGCCTCCAGACGATTTCCATTAATTGCTGCAGTCACAGAGCCTGCAAGGGCACAGAATAACGCCAGGCGTTTCCAGGGCCGCCCTGTGCGTGCCCTGGTGCCTCAGGACAGTGCTATCCTGCCCGGGGCGCCCGTGGCCGACAGGGCTGAGCAGCGGGGCGAGCGCAGGGCGATGCCGAGCGGGTGGCGCTGGCTCCCAACGCCGGCTCCCGGAGCTTCCACCCGTGCCGCGATGGTCGCTACGGCTGCCCCACGGAGCCACTGCCCCGGCCCACGGGCCTCTCCTCTTCCCACGGGCGCTCCGGGTGGCCCAGCTCCCTCTGCCGTCTCTGCTCCTTCCACGCTGCGGGCAGACTTTGCAGATGTACACCTTGAACCTGGAGGGGGAAGTGACAGAGACAGCAAACACGGCCACTCACCGATCAAATACACGCTCTGATGGATTGCACATAATCCTGGCTATTATGGTACGATGTTTATCATCCAGACAGAAAACTTTACCCAGGACGCAATAAACATCCTTCCTACTGTATTAACAACTTGCCATCTGAACTTTATCTTCTCCTTGGATAACAGCCAGTAGACATTGCCCAAGAACAATTGATTTAAGATTGCATTCAAAAAGAAGCATTCCTCTTATCTGTACGGCGGAGCAATGAAGAAACCCTCATCCAGAACTATTGCACATCTGTCAGTCCATTAGAAGTACAGACTCAAGATCTATAGATGGAACGAAAGACATCTGCCAAAACGGCTCTTGCAAAGTATTTTTTAAGAACTTGCAGTCTCAAGTCTACAGTGTCCTCACCCACTCTGGTGCACCTGCAGGGAACTTCTCTCGTGTTTGGAAATGAGAGAACATCCTAGTTGTCATTTCAGTTGTATCATTCTGTGCTCTGAAATATCGGCCACAGCGAACTTGTCAACAACCTATTTCAAAAGCAAAGTAGCCCAGGAGAGGGGTGCTGCCAAAGGAAGAACTTGACATGGTTCTTTTCAAACCTGCTCAAATTCTGAAGACAGAGGAAGAGTTTGCCACCATTTTACAAACAAGCAAACACATGTCAAGGTGAGAATGAATTCCCAACACCAATTGTGAATGTAGTCTGAAATGCTCAAACTAATGAAGAACGACTGATTTCAAACCAAAACAATTTGACAAATTTTTCCCCCCACCTTCTGCCTTCTCTTGTAGGGAATAATCTGACGTGGGGCAGCAATGTCAAAAGCAAATTATTCTGAATTTTGAATCACAGTACTTTTGTTGACAAAGTATCTGCACATTCCTAAAAGCCTCCTCTAGTGACACTTTAAAAAGCCTTGCAGGCTTTTTTCCAGCCTTTTAAGGTGCAGCTTACCGCACTCACTTGCCTTACCCAGAGTTTCTAAGGCACGAGCCATCCAGCAGCCTTGCCCTGTCACTCCGTGAGGCACCGTTCCTGATCAGCCCCAGGTTATTACTCATCACAGTTTATCCCAGTGTGCGCACAATTTGGCATCGTTTACCAAAAAGTTGCCTTCACATGAACTAGACACCTGCACTAATACCACAGTGCTGAACCCGATGAAACCATGTCCTCAGCTTCTCTCGTGCTGGGTCTAACTTCAACCTGCACAAAGCAGAGCGCAAGGCAGGCCCGGCCCTGAGCACACTGCAAGCTCTGCTGCCACCGCCATGCACGCCCAGCACCAGCACATGGCAGAGCTGGGAGGGAGCCAGGACTGCCCTGGGGCACAGCGTCCGGCCGGGAGCAGCAGGCCCTGTGCACGCCCTGGGGAGGGCCTGCACTCTGCTCCTCGCCCGCACTTCAGGAACAGATGATTCTGACGGCTGCAGGTGCCACCAACACAGCCCCGAATGCACAGGCCTTCCCTGCAACGCGCCCCCCAAACGAAACCAACTTCTGGCAGCTCCCCCACGCTGCACTCAACAAGGAGCCTGAGGAACCTAGCACAAGCCATGTTTATTTTTAACGTGAATGTTCTGCAAAGATAATTGTGTCAAACTCAATGCACAGTGCACTGCTTACATTTCTATTCCAGTTACCATGGTTGCTAATACTTAAGGAATTGCCTGAGAAAGGGACAGAATTGTTCCCTCCACGCTGGGAACGTCTCCCTGTCTCGCTCCTGCCCACCCAGCCCAGCGCTGCCGGGCGCTCCCTCCGACGTGGAGCCTGCAGGGATCTGCTCAGCCAGGGCTGCCTCACGCGGCTCCGCTCCCCCGGCTTCTCTCTGCACTGGCAGTACAAAACTCTTCCCCTTTGCTTTGTTTTTATGTAGGGAGAAATCCTCCTTTCTAGAGCTGCAGCAGACACCCTTGGGAGAAGGGGACACCTGAATCCCAAAGCCTGCTCTTGCGGAGCAGCACGTGCCGCTGGGCACAGGGGAGCAAGGGGGAAGGAGAGAGGAGCAAACAGCTCCCTCAGGCAGGAGGCCGCTGCGTTGTCAGCAATGAACGGGGAAGCGTCCAACGAGAAAAAAAAAAAAAAGAAAAAAAAAAAGGACAATGAGAAAAATCAATCAGAAAAATACAATCAGGTAAAATCATTAAACCTCTAAAATGGATTCCCAATGAAAAGGGATCTTGATTCAATTTAGGAATTAATTTAGGAAAGTTGAAAAGTTGGGGTTTTGCCAGTTTAGTTATATATTTACTCTGTCTGACCCCTTCCACAAAGATGCTTCCCTTAGTCCAGACACGGGATTTGCCCAAGGAGTGTAACTACTGTATTTTGTTCATTAGCACTAGTTTCTCTTTTCTGTTAGTTCTACCAGAATATTTAATACAATCCAAGCTTCTCCGGAAATCCTGGGTGAGAGAATGAACGCGGCAATGAGGCAGTACAGCCCGGCTCAGCTTTCCCGTCTTCATTTCAGCTTTTCAGCCCTGCCTGTTCAAATGCATTAAAATGTCCTCGCAAACAGTTTCCAGCCACCGCCTTCATTCCTAGGCAACCCTTCACTGCAGACTTGTTTAACCCGAATCCATATGAATCCCCTCCTACCACCATCCCACTTTTAGTTTATTGTAAAATAAACTCTCAGAATGACAGGGTGCTGAATATCAAGTTATTCTTGTATTTAAAGCAAGTTTTGCATAATTTTAAACTATCTTGCCTAGATGCTTGTGACCTGCAGAGGCACCCTGCAGAGTCCTCTGCAATTTGAAAAACATAAATGAAGGCATTAACTTTAAAGCTATCTGTTGCTAGAGTTAATTCCTTTTGGAAAAAATAAAAAAGACACAAAGAGTGTTTCTATTTCCCCGGATTTTCCATGAATGAAGTCCCCCCAAATGATTTTCAGACAATAGCCTTGAAAGACTGGTTGGCAATGCAGCAAACGTAGCCTTTGACAACGTGTCCTTCCTCTGCCAAGCGCGGGGAGCCGAGGCCGCTGGCAGGTGCCCCGTGGCGCACAGAGCTGCTCCCTCTGCAGCGGAGGGGCTCCCGCGGGCGGACGCAGCAGGCAGGCGAGCAGGGCGCGGGCTCCCGCGGGAGCACCCGGAGCGTGGCGCATGGATACGGCTGGGAACCGCCGCAGGGTGACGCCTGGCCCCGCCACGCACCAGGCTGCTGAAAGGGACCAACACCCAGCGCTGTTTTCCAGCCGTGCCCGGCTCCCAGGCGAGCCCGGGCATCCATCGGGCACGGGCACAGGCCGCTGCTTGCTATGAACAGGTCCCCTTCCTCAGACTGAGGTGACATGCGGCTGAGGTGACAATTCATATATGAACACAACATTTTTTTTAGTAAGTCTTATATGAAGTATCAGTTAGAAATTTCAAAACCCAGCTCAGGAGATTCCACTGGCAACGTACATACCGTATGCAGGAAGCACAGAGAAAAGCAGGGCACTGCGAGCCGCTCCACCGGCAGTGTGCCAGGCGCATTTCACACGAACACATCACATAACGTTTTAGCGAGCACTGATAAATATTAATGCAGCACCTGTTTCAACTACTTTCGCCCCAAGGGAGTCATGCCCTTGTGCACGGCAACACGGGGAGAAGGCAGCCCACCAGGTCTCCAGGTTTCCCCGCACACCCGTTTGTACAAGTGCAGGGGCTTTATTTTTAATTGGCACCCCGGGGTAAAGGCAAACGTAACGGAATCGCAGTCCGAAGAAGATACAGCTCCACAATATAACCACACGAGAGCAAAACACCTGCACATCGCACACAGAGTAGAGGTGGGTTCCTTTGGCAGCAGAGCCTAGGAAAGAGACCACAGAGAGGGACGGTGCTGAGAGCTTTGCACTCCCACATCCAGCACTGCCTTCGGCTACTTCAATTATTCACAATTTCTCCACATACTGTCTCATAGCAAGTGCCTGCCTGCACGGAAAAAACATGCAGCAAATATTAACGGCTGCTCAGTGTCAACAGGGGATTTCTTCTTTCCTGTGAGAAGTATCTACTTGGTTACTGGCCAAGTGGACATCAATGTTCACAGTCTAGACGGGTCAAAGCTCTTTGCAAAACCTACTCTCGTGCAACAGAGTAATCAGGTTTTGGGCAAAGAGCAATCCCTTCAGCTCTGCCCAACTGGAAACCTCCAGAGGCTGAAGGACAGCTACTCCATCCGACCTGGCCCTCACACAGGGTGTGCAAAGAGATTCACCCTCCAAATGCGAAGCCAGCCACGACGGAGGCTCCATCCCCAGGCGCCCAGGCTGGCGCACCCGGCCCGCAAGTCCTTCACCTCCAGCCGCTGTCGCTCCCGTCCTGCCCAGCCTGACACCTCGCTGCACTTCAACTAAACAGTGCGATAAATAACCATGGCGCGACTGCAGGGTCTGGAAATGAGCGCGAGAGAGAGAACAACCGCAAAATATCTCTCATTAAATAAATACAAAATGCTTTTATAACCGTTACTTAAGTCATGAGATACTGCTCTGGTACAGTGACGAACACGTTTAACCCTAAGAATATTACTTATACACTCTTGAGTCACCTCCAAGCATTTAAGCACAAAGTCTGTGATATTCCTCCATTGCAGCACACAGCACATTATCACCCCCACCTCCCGAGTGCCTCTGCACTCACACTGCATGGAGAAAAGAGTGGTATTTTCCCCATTTCGGAGATGAAGAACATGTCACATCAAGAGACCCTGGAAGGTCAATGAGGCAGACTAAGGAAAATGGAAACTTGCTCCACAATCTCCTAACTCCAGAAGGAAATTGTTTCTGCTGGACCATTAGTTCATCGGCATCATGCACCAACTTCCTAATGAGGCACCAAAGCGAGTGCTCAGAATAAGGAAGCAAGGTATTGACTGCTTCACTTTGCCGTACACCAGCAAACTAGTAAGTATTCTAATTTTATTCAGGAAAGACTTCTTTCTGCCCTTTTTAGTGGAAGAATTAGAAACAGACCCTGAAGAGCAGGGATGTTAATTCCTTTGCCTCTATCTTCGCATGAAGGCACTGGCTGCTCAGTTACTCTGGAAATCAGATTTACTGGACTGGAATAACAGGAATAAAAATGTGCATGGATAATACCTCCTACAGTTATTAAAAGATTAGGATCTCTTTAGAAGCACACAGCCTTACGGAAGACAAATCTCCATCTACAGCCTTAAAGGGATTCAGTGAAGATGGTTTAGACACTCCTGCAGTCCGGCTTAGCGAGCACGACGTGAAAGGACGAGCGCTGGGAGCAGGACCGGGCTGCTCCGGGCAGCACGGCAAGATGGAGCGTCCGGGCGCTGCAGACAGGCTCTAAACCCCGGGAGCCTTTGAAACCCCGAGGCCAAAGCAAGCAAGGAAGCAGCTGTGCTGAAGAGCGAGGCAGGAGCGCTCGGAAGGCCCACAGGACCACAACAAGCTGCTGCGTGGAAGGACTTCAGAGCAACGTGAGGGAAGACGACAGTTCTTTTTACATGTATTAACCTAAAAAGAGTGTTTCTGGAGAATTAACATTAGTTAACAGGCTATATAATCCCTGCGTTCCTCTATCCTGTTTCTCTAGCCGCTTTTTCACTCCAGGTCTACGTGCACCAAGGTGAATGAAGAGCAGAGTCACTTGGATGTTTTAGCACTTCATTCTATTGCACCAGCATGGTAGGAGCAACGTCCACACACTGTCACTTTGACCTTCCCCTTTTTATTTCTACTTTCCTGTTTTAGCAGTATGGACCCTTAACTCGTGACTCCCATTAACCTCACCTTCCAGAGGGTGGATTTGTGCGTCATTCTTCAACTGTTCCTTCAGGTTCTGCTCGTTTCTGGCACATTTTCCCTGAGCAAAAGTGTGAGGGTGTTTTCCCCCGTTTTGTTGGTTTTTTTGTTTTTTCCATCAGCAAATCTCTACAGTAAATAAAAAAGGAGATTGAATATCTCCTGGTGATGAGGTTTTTTAAGTGGGATCGGCCCCAGGCACGAGACATAAGGGATTAAATTCAGGTTAAACCCAACACAGGCATGCGGTTCACTGCAGAGGTGATAGTCCAGAGTTACCCACGGGAAGAAGAATTACTGGAATGAGGGAAGAGCGGCCTGAGCGAGGCGCAGAGGAGGACACAACCACCAACCGCTGCCAGAAGCGTGGACACGGGAACGGCCTCCTTCCCGGGAACGCTGCCCCTGCATCCATTCCAGCCCGTCTGCAGGAGATCACTCACAGCTAACCGTGGGGCCCCCCTCGCCCTGCGCCCCGGCTAACTGCTTTCCATGGCCCTATTCCCGTTGCTGCCTGACCTACAAGTGTGGGGTTTGAGCCACTCAAAACGCATTTCAACATGAGAAAGCACGGAGAGACGAGCAGCACACATGGGCACCTAGAAGCTATGGGTAAAACAGGCAATATCCCCAGTGCCCCCTGAAATATACCCCCTTCCTCAGGTTAACAGTGTTAAAAAAATGTATCGCGTGGAGATCTACCCCTCATTTAGCAAAAATAAACACATCAAGTGAAATAACAGGTTGCTGTCAGCAGAAAGCAGTGCTTGACAAACATAATGATGTCTTTTCATGCAGCTTTAGTGCTCCAAAACGGTTAATCTTTGCTCAATGTTCTCTCTACCCTAAAAATACACAGGACGCATTATAGTGCTTCCTTCACTAGGAAACCTACACATGGTATTACAGTCGTCAGAACTGAAATGCAAATCCCTTTGTCATTTCTTCCTTCTCCTTTGCCTACAAGAGATGTAAGTTAGAGTGGAAAAAAAAAAGAAAAAAGAAAAGAAGAAATGGAAAAGCTTCTGGTGCCTTAGGCACCTCTTGCTCGCTGCAGATTGTGTTGTTCTGCTCGCAGAACAGCTGGCTCCTCGTTAATGGTTCATTTACTTGTGATTACTAACTGCGTATCCCCGTCTCTGTCTTCAACCCCAAATATTTAGTTTTCCTGGGGGCTGGAAGCTGGCTCACAGAACACCTAAAGATCTGTTTCCTCATGTTCAGTTTCTACTTAATTGTATTACTCATGAATCAGCAAAGCGGAGGTTTACTCAGGTCTGAATGCAGGTAGGAAAGCAAATCTCCTACACTTGGCATGAAGACAACCCCTCAGTGGCAGTTTATCTTGGGCTTGAAAATGAGCTAGGCACTTAAATAGCTACAGATTTGTGTGGTCTTGGAGTATGTTGTAGAGCTCCCTATTTTATGTTTATCAACTGAAGCAGCCAGGGAAGGACCCACCAGTTATTAACAATCACACCGAGATCGGAACTTCAAAGGCACAGCCTGGAGTCGTGTCATGCTGAAACCTTCCCATCAATTCATGACTTCATCTCAATTTCTCAGCATCACTAACTTGTTTTGAAGCTGACACTGATTTACAGCTCTATTTCTGAGCAAGCTCAAATGTCTTCCCAACAAACTCTGTTTGAAGCAGAAATTGAATTTAATTGTGAACATTCTTTTAGTTTGCAAAACCAGAACAGGCTGAAAGGGTCAAGAGACAACAACCTCCTCAAACCTCTGATTCTCTTTTTTTTTTTTTAATTTCAAAGATTTTATATTGCTCAATCAATACAACCAAGTAAATCTTCAGCCCGCTGCCCTCGTGTGTGACCTGAGGCAGCTGTGAGCTGCTGCAGGAACGCGGGAGGCGGGAGGCTGGGCCTCCGGCTTGGAGGCTGCGCTGGGATGCAGGAGGCAGCCGAGCTGCAGGCTGTGCTCGGGCCCCGCTCCGAGCCGCAGCCCCAGCCAGGGCCCCGCATCTTTCCCAGCTCTTCCCAAGCAGGCTCCAGCTCCATCCGCTGCACGACTGCAGGGCCAGCGGCCTGTCCGGCCGAGAGGAGCAGCCCGGGCTCCAGAACACGTTCCCCCGAACTCCACAGCGTGGCCCTCTTGGCAGATACACTGCCGAGCCACGTGAATCGAATTCGAAGCGCACAGAGACATCTTGCTGTGGCATTGTCCACTGAATGTACAGTATGCTTTTTTCTTCCTCATTGTCCTAACTGAGTATTTGCTTTCTTTGTTGTTGCATTATGTTTATAATGAATTCTCATTTTGTACGTTGTAGAGAAATCTTTTTTCAACCATCACACAAATGCTTCTTGTTTCCCCATCTAACAATTCAAAAGCAGAAACTGTAATTTCCAAGTACAGAGGAAAATGATGTTTTTGAAGATTGTGTTCTGTGCAAAATAATTCAAAGCACATCACAATTCTTCAACTCTGAGATCCTTGATCTTTGGTTTCTTCTATTAATAAGCTGCTAACAACAACACTGAAATTTAGATTTCTGAGTAAGCATTACAAACCTAGAAAGCAAATACCTTTAATTGCTTTTCCTTAGACTTCACTACTTGCCATTCCTCAAAAAGCAGGCGCTGCGAGGACACTGCTGCTGTTTTATTTACAGGAGGTTTTATCTCTGCATTTGATAGAGACACAGCACATAATTTGGAAAGCACATGCCTTGTATAGAAGGGGCTAATGTATGTTAATAAAAAGTGAAATAGAGGTTTAGGAGAGCTGCCCTAGTGGAGACATTGAGATGGGAATCAGTGAGCAGTTCTGTTTTGTGCCGTGTTGCATGTTGCAATGGTTCACTATCCTAGAATTAAAATTACTTTTTTTGAATATTGTTTGCCTCTTCACAGCTTTTTGATTAATATGTGGCATTATATTTGAATATTTACTGTGTCAAATTATCCTTTCCATTTCTGAAGCTTAAATCTCAAGCATTTACAACTGGATGTTCTAGATGAAGGAGAAAAGAAAATAAAAAAGCGTAAGAAATAAACACCTGCTGTTCCTTCACTCCTGCCTAATCCTCCTGCTGGCATCACACAAATCTCCCCACCTGCAATGGGAACTGGAAGGATTTGCTAACACTTGGATTTTCTTTTTTTCCATTTCTTAGGCCAGCCTCAAAGCAGGGTCAGGCCCCTGCACTGACTGAACGCTAAAGCAAGACAGACTCTGGTCAGACTGTGCCAATCCAGGGAAGCCAGGGCAGGGCAGGGCTGCTAAGCAGAGCGCAGGGAGAACCGCTAGCCACATTAACACGGAACCAAGAGGTTTCCTGACATGATATGAGTGATATGAGTCTGTGCGTCCACTGCTGCTGGCACATCCTGCACTAAGCACAGTGAGGGATTTACTTGTGGAAGAGGCTGAGCAGAGCCTGAGCAGCTGAGCCCTGTTCCTCGTGACGAGCCAGGCCGCAGGCTGTTCCCAGCCCAGGGCTCCTCGGCACGAGCCCATCGTGCCCGCAGTGCAGGCGGCAGCCCAGGGCTGCAGGGAGCTGCGCCAGGGGCCCTGTGCCCTGCTGGTGCCTGCGCTGGCGTCGAGCCCCGCAGCCCTCTGCAACTACCTCCAGAGCACTCAAAGTAGGTTACATGAAACCGGGTGCATCAGACTTTGGTCACCTTAAAAACAACCGCCCTCCTCTCTCCCTGACAGCTCTCCCACACACACATCTGCCATGCTCAAAATGCAAAACTTGCTTTTCCACTCAGCTGGCAGAAGTCAGATGATAATTCAAGAGAACAATAGTGTTTTAAAACAAATTACTCACTTCAGCAAGGCAGGACTCTGCTGGGCGGCCTGCAGGAGCCCGGGGCGGGCAGGCTGTGCACGGGCACTTGCTGCCCTGCGTCCCACGCTCCAGTTTCACTGAAACAAAACAAGGACAATGAAACATTTGTTGCACAAAGCTGGGTCAGAAAAACAATGAATCAGTAAAATTTTCATTGAGTAGGAAAGGACTAACCTAAGTCACTGGAATCAGTGATGACAGTTATCAATATCCATGTGCTTGTGGGTCTGGCCTCGGTAATATGGTAATATTACCGCTAACATGATATGCAATTCTTTCCACAACCACAATACGATGAAATAAATAGGAAACTCAATTCCAAAGCCGTGAAGCACTTGGGGCAGAGCCGCAGGGGACTGCGGAGTGGCCGGGCCGGGCAGAGCTGCTGCTCCCGGCTCCAGGGCGCCCCAGCCCTGCGCCAGCTGCAAAGCCAGGCCATAGAAGCTTCCTAAGGTTGGGAGGTGCTAGGACAGGAACAGGGGGAGAGATCAGGAGATGAGCAGGCCCCTCTTTCATCTTTTCATCAGTGCTCCAGCCTGTATTTATGTTTCCAAAAGTAAGATATAACTGTTGTAAAAAACACATCCAAAACGTGAAGCAAATGCACTCGATGTGCATATGTCTACCTGAGTTTGCAGAGACAGGAGCAATAGCTCTGAATTTGTTCTTACTAGAGAGCTAACTTATTAAGCAATGATTATACTTGAAATGTCAGGAATCTGAACTATTCTATTTCTCAGTAGCCAATGCAAGAAAAAAGTGAAATCTTAGGTTTATGGGCTCCTAGCAATTTACTACACAGCTGTGTCCTAACTGCCATCCATGGCTTCCTCAGTCCCAAAAGAAAAAAATCCTTCAGCTTACCATTTTGTAACATGGGGAAGTACAAATACTAGTTCTAATTACTCTCAGTATTTGAGGAATGCTTTTTCTGTTATTCAGAAACATAAAACTACGAGGTTCATCGTAAATGCCTTGCTATCTGTAAATGCTATCTGTAACTCAAATATCCAAAATGCCATCTGAATTATGCGGACTCTCTCATTTGAAATGAAATGTCTCCTGTCACTTGCTACATGACACTTTTATCTTTCTCAAGACGAATCTAATGCAAGCTCACTCATCACTTTTTAGCTGAACTGGCATACAGGTGAATTTCCAGAAGGATAATATTCTCTCATAGAAATTAAAGTTCTCCTATATTATTTATTTGTTTTGTAGATCTTGTTTCTGCATTGTATTTCCACTTACCTTGTGCTTCATTAAACTTGCATGAAGCTATCTAGTCTTCAATGGCTTCCAGTCAGGCTGCCAGGAACTAATCTTCCAACAGACTGGAAATGACCCTGTAAAATAATAAGCAGCTTTTACTGGAGTTATGAAAATATCGATGTCATGTAAGGCGGTGCAATTAGCCTAGAAGCTGCTGTGGTCCTAAAAGCAAGAAAGGAAATATGATAGCCAGAAACAAGGTTTAATTTCCTTGGGAGAGAAATGGAATGGTGACAATTCTAGGACTGTAAGGAAAGGGGAGGAATCAAGTGGAAACGGGAAGAGGTGACAGAACCATGACGCAGCCGCGGTACCATTTACTGCTCCCCATCTTCCTTAGTGTCTGTGTGGAACAGCAATGGGGACAGTGTGAAACGCTGTTCCTGGTACCACCAGGACGCAAAATGGCCCTTAACAACCACCCCCACTGACACCTGACTGCACTTGGCAGCATCCAGTGAAACTGCTACCTCAATAAAACCATAAAGCTGAGTGACCCCGGCCTGACGAAACGCAGGTGCAGGAGGACTCTGGCAACACAGCCCAGCTTGCAGCCTAAAACGTTCACATGCACCCAAAGTGCTGGATTCAAGCACTGCATCTTCCACTGGCACACGTGAAATGAGGATAAAGAATCGGTCTGAGGACTTGCTTAGTTAATACAGCAATTCGTGTCACAAACCCGAGCAAGTTTCTAGTGCAGATCTGGCCTTTACCCAGCACCAGGGCAGCAGGTCACTCTTGCCCAAGTCTGAGGGGCTGCACTGCAAAGTCCTCCTCAAAAACCAGGCGAGCTACAGGAAACCTGGCAGCAAGAAACGTCTTGGGCTTGTAAGACGTATGGATAAAATCAGCTTTTCGACTAAACCTGGTCTACCATTTTAATAGGTGTTACCTAGAGCGATGAAGTTATGTTCACCACTCACTCTGCAACAAAACAATTTATTAACGGATAACATCAGTAAACTATCACGATGATATTTAGGTTTTAGGAAACCTCTCATATCTCTAATTTTTGAGGGAAAATATTTTCTGGTTTGAAGTGACTTTGCATTTCAAAAAAAGTTGATCTCTTCTCGTTTAAAAAATGTCAAAACCCTGTTGAAACGATGTTCTGCTAAACTCTACACCAAGCACTCTCACTGAACTGTAAGGCTGTATACTGCCTCAGGAAAACTTTTAGAATTTAAACTTTTCAGCCCAACTGAGCAAGGAAAGAGTTGAAATCTCAGATTTCCTACCCATCTCTCCCACCCACATCACAGTGATGCTTCCAGGAAACTCTAGGGCTTTATTTTTAGCCGTTTCACGTATGATTCAATTCCAAAGCATTCAAGCTCCCTCTCATTTTAGCAAAACTTGTTTTAGATTCAGTGCTGAGCTGCGGAGCACACGACAGCAGGAGTTTAAACAGATCACTCTGCAAAGTGATCAAATCCCTGCAAAGTCTCCCAGCTGAAGGTAGCCTGCCCTGAATCAGCCTGCTTTCATTTTTAGAAATTTAAATTGGGCACCACTCCCTCAGAACCACAGACTAGTAAAAACGACTTGAGGAACAAGAGTACCCCAGTCCTGAGGGAAGTACTAGTTGACATGAAGTCAATGGAAAAAACACAAACCCAGTGATTTCAGCACACCCGAGATTTTGTTCTTCGCATTGCTATATTAATTCAGCAGGTAGGTGCAACTCCTGGCCTGAGCAAACTGCAGAACTCGCAGCCATGCAAACGTGGAGCAGAAGCAAACGGCTCCAGAGAGGCAGATTAAAGAGGAGGCTCAGCCCGATTTCTACTGAATCTAAGGCTTAAATTTCCCCAACTGCAATGCTAGCAAGACCCCACCTTCACTCCGACTAGCTTCTCAAATGCACCATCAACAGAAGTATCCATGGAAGACCTGTCTCATTTCTCAAATACTTAGAAAGATCTGAAGAATAAAAAATAAAGAAAAACAATTTTTTTTTAAAAAAAAAGCCCCACTTGATGCCTGTGTTGCCCCATGCATGATTCCACTTGTTATGCAGGCAGAAGAGTAATTGGATTGGAAATTGGATATTTTTCTGTGTTCTGAATATGGTGAGGAACAGTTCTGGAGCACCAGCTCCCTGCATCACGTGCTAATTGTGACATGAAACATATTACAGGTGCACCAGGGTCTCTCTCAGAGTTTATTTCATATTCAGAATATTTGAACGTTCTTGCAAATCAGCAAGATTCAAGACCAGTTCCTCCCAAGCACTGGGAGAGCAGAAAGCACAACGATGCCACGGGAATTTTCACCAAGAGGAACCACCTCTTGGCAAGGCAGCGGCTACGCGGCAGCGCAGCAAGCAAAGGCCAGGAGGCTCCCTGGCTTCACTGCAGCATTTGAACTCGAGCAGTTTGCCATCACTGCACAAACACACGCTCTCTCCACTGATGAGAACCATCTTCCTCGTGAGAAGCACTTAGCATCTGCTTCCCCCTTTCCCGCAGAGACCCTCCAGTGACCACAGCCTAATGGAGCTCTAGCTCTCAGGCTTCTCAGGGAATCAGCGCTCAAGCTACCACTGATGGGCTGTTCTGCTTTTACTTTAAACTCTGTATGACCTTTTTTGCGAGACTGCAGCTGTTTGGAGGCTCCGGGTGCTGGGCTGCAGGGCTGTGCGCGGCGCAGGGCGGCCAGGCCCCGCTCCAGGTGGCACGGCGCGTTATCCCGCACAGCGCCACGGCTTTCCCTTCAACCCACGTGAAAACTGACTGCATTCCAGCTCCGTGTTTGGAGCAATCCCAGCATGGCCCGTGAAACTGGAAGAATTATACTTTTCTCTTCAGCAAGCAACTTTTAACAGCTCTGCTGAGTGCTTATTTGCAGTCACAAGACAAAAATTCTGTCTCTGCTGTTTATGACCCTCTTACTTATAGCGGATATGGTGCCAGTGATGCTCTAGTTACTGGGTAGTATTTGCTCCAGGGACTCTTCCGATGCAAGTTGTCAGCTGTACTGATGTTCCCATTAGCCCTGATTGCCTCTGCAGGGGGTGGCAAAGACTTCTGTAACTCAGCGCCTGGGAAAATCCCTCTTGAGCCTTTGATATTTTCTTTGTAATATTTTCCTCATGTTTCAGGAGGTATCAATTTGACTTTTAAGCTATTTCCACTTCTGTTCTTGTCATAACAAATTGTGAGATTATCCAAGAAAACTGTAAACAACCCTACGCTGCTGTATCTCATAAGAGATGAACAGACTCTCCAGAACATTAGACATTTCAGCCAAGGGTCCCTCTGCATTTTGGATTTCAGCTTTTCAGATGTTTTTGATGCAATCCAGCCCTGATCTGAGCAAGGACCGTTCCGTAGGATGCAGTTCCCGGCCGCGCAGCCACCCCGCAAGGTCTCGCCTGCGGTCACTGCAGCCACCCCACGGCTCTCACCTGCTGTCACTGCAGCCACCCCACGGCTCTCACCTGCTGTCACCGTGGCCACCCTGCACGAGAAGGGCCCAGACGCTGCCGTGGGGTGAGAGGGGTCCCGCGTCGGCCGCTCCTGCCCTGGGAAGGCTGTGGGGGGACAGGGGCTCCTCCTGCGGCCGCCCCCTGCTCTGCTGCTGGTTTTGTGCACGGAGAAGGCAGATAAGAGGGCATCGGATTTGAGCATTATGCTAATAGGAACATCTGGGTACTTAAATCAGCACTGAGCAGCTGGCACATTTAGAACAGCCCCCAGCATGTCTAAACACTCTGTAAATACAGAGTTAATATCTCCTGAGATCAATTTATCATTAATAACTTACAAAACCAGGATTTCTACTTGTGTGGAAGGAACAGCCTGGTCTTTCTTTCCATTTTTTTTCCTCTTCCTAAAATTTAATAACATGTTTTTTGTGTGACCAAAACTACTCCAAGTAAGCAATTATTATAGTTAAGAGATGTGTTAGGCTCCTATCCAAGCCAGAGCCTGACATTTATTTTCCAATATATTCTATCCTAAGTTAGGCATATTAGGACTTTACAAATT
The DNA here is from genome assembly GCA_032273925.1 of Rhynchotus rufescens. Taxonomy (NCBI): domain Eukaryota; kingdom Metazoa; phylum Chordata; class Aves; order Tinamiformes; family Tinamidae; genus Rhynchotus; species Rhynchotus rufescens. The sequence goes on from JAVCKT010017180.1 coordinate 19,852, forward strand.
TGTAATTTAACATAAATTAATTTGCAATTTATGCTACAACAATCTTCATGATTAAAAATGTGTTTTTAAAACCGGCAGTCACTGACATATTAACAAGGACTGAACTAAAGGTTTCAGTGAGCATCCATTTCGATTCTGGCCAACTATTACCATCCATCGGTGGATTTCATTCTGATTAGAAACTGCTGTTAATGATTACAGAGAATAAATCAAAAGTGACTCCAAGATCTGTGAGTCCACCCCTATCAGCCAGCAGCGGATGCCAGGGCAGAAGCGGGCGCAGCTCCGCGCAGGGCGCAGCACGCGCCTCACCTGCCTTTGTCCGGCCCGGTTTGGGGCTGGAATCTCAGCACTCAGATTCCCCCAGGGCAACTCAGAAAGGCACCTCTGAAACCAAGCTCTTCCACAGCAGGTGGCCAGCAGCATCTAAAGGGATCCTGCCTCCACGTTCAGAGAGCTAAGGGAAAGAGGCCACAGCAGCCTCACTGTGCCCCAGACACGTGCAGTGCAGGCTGGGCGCTCCTCAGCTCAGCTCAGTCGGTGCAGAGACGGGCACCTCGAGCGGGCGGCTCGGGGCCGCGATGCCCGGGGGAGCCCGGGAGCCACGCGGCTCGGCCCTCCTCGGCAAGAGCTCTGCACCAACCCGTGGCCGCTTTCCCGCGCGCGCTGCTCTGCCACGGCAGCTCCCGCAGCACGACTGCTCCGGCCGCGCACGCTGCGTAACCGCATTTCCACGGCGGTTAACATGGCAGAGAGGCTCGTACGTTAAAGCCGCAGATAATCCTTTTATGACTCCTCTGGAATTGGTGGGTTGCACTGAAGTTGATTTAATGTATGGTTAAAATGCAGTGAGCATTAGAAGGCAACAAGAAAATCGGTGTGGTTTTTGTTCAAATAAATGTGGAATTGAACATGAGAGGCCGTAAAGCAAGAATGATTCATGAGTTCAGTGGGCTGCTCGCGTCCCAGCTCTCTGCCAGGCTCTGGATAGAGAAGAGCAAAGCCAGTCAGCCCGACACGACTGCATGATTTCAGAAAGCGTGCTTACCATCAGGCCACCTATAATCAGAAGCAATGAGAATGAGGTCTAAGAGGAAGATTATTTTATTCTACTTCAAAGAAGGGAATCTGTCAGTGCAGAACTAGCTACCTCACCTAATGGGAAAGGACATGCAGAAATGAAGAGAAAACACCAGAAAAAAAATCAAAATTGTGAGGGATTGGGTCTGATTTTGCCTGAGATGCAGGAGCTTTTCCATACATGCTAGCTCAGGACAGTGCGGGGCAGGGGCACAAACCTTGGGCTACCTGCTGAGCAGCAGCCAGAACGGCTGCCACTAACTTCCCGATGGCTTTGTTGAAAAGGTGAAAGGAAGCAGGAGAACAGACAGCTTTCCCTAAGGGCAGCACGCCCCAGCCCAGGGCACACGGGCAGCGCCCCGGCCAGGCTGCCCTGGCTTTGAACCAGCCAGCCCCGCGGCCCTGGCCGCGCGCAGAGCTGCTCTCGGGTTGCTGCCCTCAGCCTGCACATCTGGGACTCGAGTACACGCAGGAGAAACACACTCATTGAGCGGGAGGGGAAACTCAGCCCATGCGAAAGGATGCCAGGTAAGACTAACTGATAAGTAATTGCACTCATCTACAGTTGAGGCAGTAAATATGAGACTTACTGTACGAAGCAAATGAGAACAAATGCCTAAAGGACATGCCTGTGAAATACCAAGAAATCCATCAACACATAAGCAGCACTTAAGAGATGAACTACTTGTTCTGGGTACAGTGACTTGAGCCTGAGACAACAAAAGCTAAAGGCCCGACAGTGAGTTATTTACTAAATTATTTGAACAGCATTTCTTGGGAACTCTATGAAAAGCACAGAAACCACTCTGTCCAAAAACGCTCCGGGGTATGGGGTGTTACAGGGCAACTCTGACATATTGCTGGCATTTAAAAGCCACAACAAGCAGAGCAGATCTAACCTTGACTATGGCTTTTACATAGGATTTCATAGACTTTTCATTATCCAAGCACTTTTCCTTTACCTTTGGTTCATGAAGAACTGAAGTAGAGACAAATCATGGGGCAGTGCATGCCCACCCTCACAGGAATCACCGCTCGTCCTGGATTCGGAGACGCCAGACTGAAGACGGAATGGGAGGGATGGAGCTGAGAAGGTATCAGAGCTGGCAATACTGTGCTGGGTAGGCGGATAGGTCAAGGAGGAAGGCATAGATCCAACACAAAATCAGACGTCATTAATTCTTCTCTTCAGGTAAAAATGTTTTTTTTCCCACATACAACTTTCAGAACCTTCCTATATAAGAGAAGTGAAAAAGGGGTTAATACTCTTGCAATGAAATGATAAGTGACATGAGGCAAGTCAAGAGCACTTGGGATGCTTGGGTCCTGTTTCTCACCCTTCTGTCACAGCATCCATTTTAGTTCTCCTTCCCACAGAAATGGCACTAGCTTCATAGCTGTTCTGAGCGCAAACGATGGAAAAACATTACAGTATTAATTACCACAATTGTTTATTTCTAGATCACCTTAAAAATAAGCTCAAAATTAAAGAAAAGAAAATCTCAGTGCTGCAGAAGCTTAAAGTGGCACACCCCCAAACTAGAAATCCACTGAGTACAGATGGGCTACCTCAGAAACAGACCGTTTAAGGGCTTGTGACACTGCAGGGTCAATAAACTCCCCTCCTGGGGGCGAGTCACCTCTTCTGGTGACTTTTTCACTGAAGGGGTAATTCCTACATCCCCCCCTGCTTCCAACATCTGCTAGAGAGGATGTTTTGGTTTCCTTACTCTATTTACATCCTATTTTGTGTTCCACTCCAGTGCTTTTTCTGGTCTTGGAACTGTTCTCTTTTGCTCACTTTGCATTATGTATAATGGTAATTTTCCTTCCTATTTCTTCAATCCTGATCTGTTTTTTTAAAAGCTGCTTAAGTTTATGTAACTGTCTATTTATTGCTAGTACGTAGACACTAAGGTGTAGTCTGCATATTTCTTGGTGCTTTGGGAATATATAACATTCACTTAAAAGTGGTTTTATTTTATTGGACCATTTATATACTTTTACAAATAAAATTTTCTTATACCTTTAAGGTGATGACACAGTAACATCTTTCTTCTCACACAGATTAACATACACTTTTTGTCTCTCCAAAAAAATGCTCTGCTAAGGTTTACGTGCACTTTAGTCAGCATTTTTTTGGGGGGTGGGAGGGGGGGGGATTGTTTACAATTTTTTAAGGTATGACTGAAACCTACCTAACAACCAACCTGCCTAGTTGCTCTATTGCTTTTTATATTGAAATAACTAAGATTTCAGAATCGTTCCATTTGTACAGGAAAAAATCATCTTGTTCTAAAGTTTGCTGGGAGAATAAAGTATGTGATCACACGAAACTTTCATGTGTTATTTTTTCTTTTTATCTAGAATCGTCCTCCCTGCCCAGCCTTGCAATGCTGGGGCATTTGCATCTTGCATGCAGCTGCATGTTTGCAAGATTTAAAGATGCATTAAATGCTCCGTGTTGTTCTGCAGTCACTGAAGGAGCAGGTCCCCCAGGCTGGCACAGGGAGGGAGGGCTGGGAGGTGCAGCACAAAGCCAGCCCTAATTCTGCCTGGGAAAGACGGCTATGAACTACCCTCACCATGCCAAAACAGAACAATTTCACCAACAATCTCATTGGCAGAAGATAAACAAGAACCATCTTGGTTTAAATGTTTGCTGTTTGGCCATTGGTATTGCATAGACGCTACTGGATGTGAGTGGGAAACAGGAATATTTTGTTCTGGCATCACTCTGGTTGTCTCCCTGCACAGCTGCAACACCCTGCTGGAACACCCTGGAATACTCTCTTCTAGCAGGTACAACATTGCTGTTGTTGAAATCTTCAAATAATTCCAAAGCAAGCTGTGGAAAAACAGTCTCTTTCTAGTAAGCTGCAACAATGTAAATGAGTATGTGTAGCATTTTTTTCCCCAAAGTGTTATGATTAAGTCATTTTCCTAACGAGAAACAAGTAAAATCTCTTGATGTTCTGGCATGACATATACTGAAAATTTGTCGCACAGTAAATAGCAGTTAATATTTATTCTCTCCTGCCTCCTCAGTTAAGTGGGTAGTTGCCTTGATCCCCTCCACCATACTTTCAAGAGATCTTATGCAATGTTCAAGTCTTATAAAATAAACAGGCCCAAAATAGTCATCAATTAAAACTGATTAATCTCATCAACTCAAAGTAAATAGTATAGTGTTTTCTACTGAACTGTACCTCACTGCTTCCCTTCATAGACTATTTCTGTTTCTGCAAGGTTAGGACACAGTTTACCTTGTCAGAAGATGGGAACATGTCCAAAACACCCAAACAATAACCTTGCACTCATCCCTTCTGTCCGTATGATATTTCTGGAATGTGCCTCCACAATGTCTGGTTGAATTTGCTCCACGCTTCTGGAGAGAATCCAGGATGCCAGAAAGCTCTGGAGGACACATATTGACAGGCTGATACACTGGCTGTGTCCTAGAAAGAAAACAGTTAACCAAAAAAATCACATCCTGGCTTTCCCAACAGTTTCGTCTGATTGAACAACAAAAGGTTTGACTCAAACAATGTAAAACAATCCAAAAGCATGAAGGTTTATAAGTTCTCGTGAGCTATAAAAGCAATCCCAATTTATAACAAGATACAACCCTGGAATAAACAAACCAGCAATGATTGCCGGTAGCTTTTGGCCAGACAGGCATCATTTTAACTTAGCACAGATTTTCCAAATGCTTTAAACTTAGAAACTTATTTACATGCCTAGGCAAAAAATGTTCTAGGGAAGAATACTGATCATCTGGTTTTATCTCTGCTACGCGGCTGCCGGCGACGAGTGGCCGGCACCAGCTGACAGCCACCATCTGTAACTGCCTCGATGGTCAAACCTCGGGACAAAGACTGTGCAGAGAAAACAAAAACATTACATATGTAAATAAGAGACTCTAGCCCTATTTAATTTCTCTGCTTTAGCAAAATACAGTACAGGCTGTGAAGCAAGATAATACTCTCTGTGCTCGCACAGATAGTGCCGGGTGGCAACTTGTCCTTTTATGACAGAAACAATGCTGAGCAAATACCCAACATATGATTTATTTGAAAAATGGTAGCAAAACTGTCTGGATCTGAAGAAAATGGTGTTTTCCCAGCCTTGTAGATTTAAAGATGCCTCCAATTTTTTCTTCTTCTAAGGAATCTTTTGCTTTGCCAACTGCAGTTCCATCTTCCCTACAGAATCACTGCTATGACAGTTGCTTTTTAAATTTTGGGTTCTTAGCACAAGGGGAGAAATTACTGTCTGTTTTCATTTGTCTTCACTTCCTTCCATTGTGACACTGTACTCATGACAAAGGCAATTCAGATTCTGCAACTGGAAGACAGAAACTCTCATGTGGTAAAAGCTGACTGAAGAACAACCATGTTACCTGCCCATCTTGCCTGTTTTCAGTCCGCACCACAGCACCTCACGTGGTGCCCTGCCGCATTTAGCAGTGGGTAACTTGGAGGAGAGCGATCTGAGAACTATTATCAGAGAGGAAAGAATGATCAAGAGGGGCAAACAACTACATTACAATCTAGCTTGGTGACATCTTACCAGAGCCAGGGTTTGGTACACTCCTCTGTGACTGGGTTTGGCACTGTGCAGCTCTCCTCCTTAAAGACATTCTTGAGTCAGGATTTTGTAAGCGGGTTGCTGAAGGCCAGTGACAAGCCCTGCCTAACATCCACAGAGACCTGATCTGTGTCAACCAGCAAGCACTTAAGCACTGTAACATGGAACTAACTCCTGGCTACAGCTCCATCCACTTAATAATCCCATCTCTCCTACCCTGAGCCCTCTCTGTACCAGGCTTGTTCCTGCAATCAGTATTTTCCTTCACAAAACAAACTGAGAATTTCAGGATCCCTTTATTCTGCAGTACTTGCACAAATGCGTAACTTGAAATACTGTTCTGCTCTGCTTCCACCCAAGCATCTTGATCCAGTTCTCTGCTAAACGAGCTGCACTTTTGAGTTCTCCAGATCTGACTCAATCAAGTTCCCAGGCGCTGGCAACAAATAAAAGAAACAGATCTATCAATAGATCAGCGACAGGCTTGAACCAATTCCAGACTTACATATCCTGTAACCCTGGAGCAGACTGGAGTCCAGGCAGAAGTTTGCAGCTTGAGCCTATCAGTAGCAAAGATATATTTATATAAACTACAAAGGCACATGTTTGTTGGCTGGTTACAAGCCTAGATCTCCTACGTTCAGAAGTTTCCCCCACATACATTAAGGCACAAAAGGCATATTGCTTTGAAAAGTGAGCGCTACGAACACTGTGGAAGATGCCGGCCCCCTCTCCGCAGTGCGGATGTCTGTTGTACTCTACAGCAAGTCCACCAATACCAACCACGGGAGAAATAGCTCCAGCTCAGCTCATTTAGATTTTTTAAATTACTAATCACCCTGTAGTGCCTGCAGCTTCTGGACTTCCTTTGGAATCTTTCCCCTCCCTTTTCCCTCTTTGCAGTTGATTACGTTTTCAAACTGCTATATTAGACTCAGTAACCTAAGAATAATTGAGGGCAACAGGTAACAGCTTATTACCAGTGGAATGCGGCTCCCCTGAGCACTGATTAGCATTCGGAAGCATTTCGAGCAGTGCACTGGGTTGTGCCATTTACCGCTGCAAGCTGCAGCTCAGCCTTTGGCAGGCAGCAACGACAGAACAAGTGTTCCTCCTCCTTTCATTCCTGCGCCGCTTACTTGAATTTACCAAAACAGCACAAGATAAAACTTAAACATGCTGATGGTGTCGTTTATCTGGTATCTTCAATTTCCAATTCAACTGTTAAGCATCTGAATTTCAGGAACATGTTATTCGGAATAGTACTGAAATTAATTTTCAGTAACCACATCTGTACACTAAAAGTATACTTGTCACTAAAAGCAGTATCACTTTAAGTAAAATAAATAGATGCTCCTACCGTTCTAACACCATCTTAAACAGCTTGTTTCACATAAGCCAAATTAAGAGCAGTTACAAGAAAAATAAACAGGTCTTCACGGGAGTCTACACAGAAAATATTCAAGCAGGCAGGTCTAAACAGCCATAGCACGCGAGGTTTAGTGAGGTCAGGCACCATGGCCTCTACAAAAACATACAGAAATGAGCACATCTATCATATGGTCACAGGAGAATCCTCCATTTCCAGACTTTCTCATCTCGTTTCCCAAATCTGAGAATTTTGTCACACTTCTAGTTCTCTTCAGAAAAAAAATCAAGTAGAAACAGTCAGGAGCAGTGGTAATTGAATTCTTTTTCCTCTATTTTTTTTTTCCAAAATACACGTTTTAAGAATGCAGCTCGAATATGTCTTAAGTCAAAGGAAATGGAACAATTTTCTTCCATCTTGAAGTGATGCAAAATAAATGTTAAACAAAAAAATAGAGTAAGCTATTTATCCGTTCCTCTTGCACTTCCTTTGCTTTCATTTGCATATAAACGATTTGGCTAAACATTGGGATAGGGAAGATGAGAACACTGCTGTCTCCTTGTTTTACTTGTGTAATGACAATGGGAGGATTATTTCTTAATTTCCAGTGTGGTAAGTGGGCAATTATTGTCCAATTAGGCTTGCTATTAACCTCTGTATCTCATTTTGCTGTCCATAAAACAAGAATAACAGCCCTTTCCACTCTCCTAGGGCTCCTAGGGATGCTGTGGAGATGGACTAGTTAATGCACGAACGAACAGCACAATGCAAAAGAAAAGCACTGCATATCAGCTAAGCATAATTATTAGTAATGAATCACTATTAGCCATGTTCTGGCTGTGGAAACTCAGTGACGAATAGATATTTCATGCCAGGCAATGGGCTGCAAACCATCAAGTGTTTCTTCAGTGATTTTACAGGTGGAAGGCTCTATCTTCTTGCCCTCTTGTTTTCTACACATCCTCCTTTGTTACTGAAGTGCACTGTAAGGATATCATAGAATATCCCAGGATATAACACTTTTTTTTTTCACTTCTAAGTAAGCTTCTCTGAGTTAGAAGCAATGCTTCTGGTGCAGTGACTGCTTAAGCACATTTTCTAACTATTAGGAATTCAATACCAATCATCAAACACCTCTGGATATCATAGGAAACAAAGTAGAAATGAAAATATTCTATAACGGTTGAGATACTCTCTTCCAAAATCTTACCCAAATTTTGGCTCACCTTCTTCACACAGCTGTAAGTGATTGATAGGAAAGACCATAACATCCCCCAGAAGATGAAGTGCGATGCCAGCAGCGCCGGCCTGGAACCAGCTGTGCCCTTGCTGTCGCCTCAGTCCTTGAGCTCCCTGGCACTGGAGAAGTCCTGATACTAATATCCAGATATTAACCTCAGAGGAGCAGCAGGAGGCAGGGGCCAGGAGGAGACACTAACCTCAGTGCCCAGGTCTGCCCTGCGACTGGCCCTCCTGACGTGCAGAACCTGCCCCGTCTCTGGAGGGGCACAGGTCTCTGCTGCGTGGCTCAGGTTCCTGATGTTGTCTGGGGAACGATGGCATTGTACATCCATAGAAAATCTAACCAAAGAAACTAATGGCTGATGTATAGAAACATAACAGTAATAGCTGCTAGCTGCACTTTATATACTAGGCAACAGACACATTTTCAGAAACTTTCTTTCTTCAGCTCACTTCTTGCTCAAACACTTGGAGCGTTTCCAGCAGCTCCTTCTCCCATCTGCCCCTCTGGAGAACAGGGAACCTCCCTCTGTTGGTGTGTGCACACAGGCACAGACACACATGCACACACTCGTACACAAACCGCACTGCTGCTACGCGGCACAGCGCCTGCCGCGCGGCACGCGCCAGCAGCGCCGCCGGCGGGGACCACGCCGGGCAGCCTTGAGGCCAAGGCCCTGCGGGGAACCAACCCAGTGGGGAACCAACCCACCCTGTCGGGAGCTGGCCCAACACCAAGGCGAGCTGCTTTACTGACCTCGGCCCCAAGCCAGGTCCCAAAACCGTGCCCATTAATCAAGGGGTCACTGCCCTCCTCCTCCCCGCGTATCAAAGGATGAAATTTCAAGCAGCCACACAAACATCAGTAAGTGGTTTTCTCCTGGAACAGGAACAAAGTAAGTGTTACCTTGGGGCGTTGTGCAGCTTTGCCCCAGCCCACGAGAAGAGCTGATCTGACTCGGGGCCAGACAAAGCGACAACTGACGGGCTCTTCCTTCACGGCTGTCCTGCCCGCGAGTCACTTCTAGCAAAAAGATCCACGGGCAAGGAACTGAGGTGCGAGTGCTTATCAAACAGCAGACTAATCTGGTCACAGTGTAGGCACAGCAACAGTGTGCTAATGAATTATTGATTTTTTAAATTAAACTCTATCATATTTTCAATCTAAATGAATGCATCATTAATGTAATTAATAGTATGGTGATAAGGAGAACTGTCTGAGATTGTGAGGAATGGCGCGTGGTCCTGCTGGAACCTCCCGCAGGCGCCGGAGCTGCTCCCCACAGCCACCCGCAGCCGCCACGCTCTGGGCTCCGGTCACAAGTCTCCTGGGCTTCTAAGCGGCAGCACCAAAGCAAAGACCCACTGGAAAGTCAGGACTAGAGATGACCTGGGGACAGGCACGCCAGGCACAGGAAAGAGGCACTGCAGAAGGGTGAAGATGTCAGTGATGGCTGAAGAGGAAAGAAGGAAGGCGGCCGATCCAGGCACGTTGTCTATGGGCCAGCCTCTCGAGGAGACGCTGGGCACAGTATGGGAGGCCCGTCACCAGTGTCCTTGCAAACCAGGTAATTTTAAGGGGAGCATAAAGATGTTAAGTGAATAGATTAAGTATTATATAAAGAACAGTAATTAAAGAAACACATAGCTGTGTTCATAACCACGGAGCATCTCCAGAAATTGGAGAGACAGTCCCTGGGCTGAAATAGCACATTTGGGTAGAAAATCTTTTCTGAGACTTTTCTTCTTCTAAATGAGCATCTCATTTTCTCTGAAGGAAGCTATCAGTCTGTCTTCTTACAGTTCCAGCTCAAAAACATTCAAAATCGTGACCAATCCATAAAAAGCTGGCGTTTAAGGCAGAGTATTTTCTTGGTGGGAGGGGAAAGGAAGAAAAAAGCTTTAAATTACTTCTGTAAACAGACAAGAAAATCAGAAACGGGTTCTTCAGCAGGGCTAAGTGCTGGAGGAAAATCAGTCAAGGTCACATCCCCTCCTGTGTTTTTCAGGCCTGCTCTTACCTTCCTTCTTGCTCACAACAATCTCAAAGGGACATATTAGAGAGGCTCACAGAACAAACCATGTTCACAGCCCCGTATCTAGACGGGCCAAACCTTCTGAACGCATGCTCTGATCAAGAGCTAAGCTACAGCACAATCAGGTTTTGTTTCCACTTTGATGGGCATCTGCAGACCATCACTCACCCTGCGGCTCGCTGCGAAGGGGCCGCGCTTGGCCCGTCAGTAACTACCGGGCTTTGGACACGCGGGGGAGCAGGAGCAGTCACCCAGCTCCCCTGCAGCGGGCTCCCTCCCACCAGGATGATGCCTGACATTCCTTTCGGGTGCTCTTCGAGACCCCAATGTTTCACACGCCGCGAAACGAAAGCCTTCATGCACGTTGTTGGTCTCTCTGTGGACACACACTCCTACCTGTACACGCACAGGTGGCTTTGCTTGCAACGCTCCAGCACAGAAGAGATTTTTGCAGGAGAGCTGCACCCAGGCAGGGCTGGCAGCGCTCTCCGCCCCACACATAGCCCGGCAGGACACACAGCCCGGCAGGACTCCCGCTGCAGCGCCCGGCCCGCGGGCACAGAGCCCAGCGCTCCCTTCCGACCCACGCAAAGGGCGCCGACGGCTGCACCGCGCCGGCCTCGCCGCGTGCCAGGGCGCCGGTTCCTGTCGCTGCCTCTGTGTGTCTGCCAGCACCTCCCTAAGCCGCCACGATGGGAGCGGGGCTATGGATGAAGTTCTGCCAGCTCCTAAAGCTCTAGACTTTCCACGGCTTCCACCCATCTACTTCTATCTAAAATCTCTCTAGTCATTTTTAGCCTGAAATGATCTTCCAAACAGCAGCAGTGTGGAACGAGCACACGTGGCCCAGAGAATGGCAGAGCTTGGCCCTTGCGCAATCCCTGGCGGGACAGGGCGGGCAGCAAGTGCACAGGGCAGGGACGGCCCAGCCCCACGGACCCCATGGGCCCCGCGGCTGCTTCGCCGCTCACCCGGCCTTCATGATGCAGACGCCCTTCCACCCGGCTGTGTGGGGGTCTGACCCACTGCAGAGCCCTGTAACTGCAGTAATACAATATTGGTGAGGCTGGCAATCCAGCAGGAGACCAAGCACCAGGAAACAGAACATCCCAGGGGTGGGAGGGGATCAAAAGCCTATGTAGTTCTGGGTTCACAGATCCCTTTGAACTCAGCTTAAAAGCTCCTCCATCAAAACAAGCTACTATTGCTAATAGCATCATGTTCTCCTCAGGAAAAAACAAAACTGCTGTCCTATGTTGAAACAAAAGCCCTTCCTTTAAGGCTAATTAAGCTGACAAATAACATTTCCAAGAACGAGCAGTTTCCCTGATCACGATGCAGTGATGCTGGGGACCCCAGAGAGGCCCAATCCTCGCTGTGCACAGCTGGGAAATTACTTGTCCCTCCTCTGCATCAGGACGTCAAATGAGAAAAAAATACTACCTCATTAATCTTCCTAATGAACCTCTTCTAAACGAGATAATTCATAATTTTCTGGTACACAGGGGTTTGTCCCGGGGATTCGCTAAGCTGCCTCCCAGCTGCAGCCCCGAGCGCACCGGGGAGCCCGGCAGCAGTGACGGGACCCGCGGTGCCCCCTCGCTCCGCGTCCGAGCGGTGGGAGCTCCGCACCAGGGAGGAGCCGCGGCCCTGCACGAGGCAGGTTCTGTTTGCACAGCTGCTCAACACGCACCTCAACGCAGCACAACCCGCAGACAGGGAGCAGGACTCCCCTGGGGCCGGGAGCGACACGCGTCTGCACGAAGCTGCTTGTGGAGGCTTTGCCACCCGCAGCAGCACCAGCACCTGGCAAGCAGCAAGGAGAGGCACCCGCACCAGGCTCTGCCGGTTGACACAACAGTCAAACAAAACACAGTACTATATTTAGAGCTTAAAATTAATTACTCTGGACATACTACTATTAACCTCACAGCATCACAGTGATTTTCTTCATTGTCAGCTAAGGACTGGGCACCAGACCTACAGCAACATTTACACTGGCGACACTTACTCAGCAGGACTTGCAATGACCTTGAAGGTCTGAGCTAGAAAGCGCCGAGGTCCCCGATGTGCCGAGGTCCCGCACGGTGCCCCTGGAGCACCCCAGCTCCGGCACCTGCTGCAGTCAAGTCCCAACGCTGCAGTGCTTTGGAGTCCCTCTGGTATTCCCCTGGTATTTTTATTGCTCAGTTCTACAAGAATTCTGATAAAACTTCCAGCAGCCAACCTGTAAGCAGCACTGCTACAAGCATCTGTGGGTTTTTGTATCCCTGAATAAATAACAACAATTATCATGGAAACAGCCTCAAGGCGCAGCCGCCATCAGCGAGCACGGGTATGGGAGCTCCCTTGCTAGGGGCGCGAATCTCCGCTGCCGACACGGCCCATATGCCGAGGGTGCCGCCCGGCAGGACTGTGGCGGGGCGGACGGGAGCTGCCGCGAGGACAGGCTCCTCTGCTGCGGCTCCTCGGGGTGCCTTGCGGGGTGTCTCACAGGCCGCTGCACCCCAAAATCATTCATGTTCAGATCTGCATTACTAGTGTTTGTCAATGAAGGTGTCCCCATAGGAGCACACTGCGATAAAACAGCAATGTTGTTTTTTTCTCTCTATAATAGATATACTGCTATTAGCAGATCAACAAGATACCAAGTAAATAATATTATTTCAAATATTCACCAGCTGTCATAATGCTTCTACACTGCACCTCCATAATTTTATGCACGTCACAATGTCATTAGAGCCACCCCAATATCATATTGCACATCGTAGGGAGAAACTCTGTCAGGTCCAAAACAGCGCAAAGGTCCCCACAGGAATCCTAGAGTCACTAACTCCCCTGCAGGCTCCTCTTTAACGGGTAAGGACAGGGAAGTGGTGTCAGCTCGGAGAGCACCTAACCACGTGGCGACATCCAAGCCTGGCCTGCGCCCGGCCTCGCTGCGCGGCCACCCACCCTGCTCGTTGGGCACTCACGGAACCGAGCTCCAAATTCAGCATCGGACAAACCGCAACCGCTTCCCCCAGCCGCCCGCAAGCCAGTCGTGGCACGAGCCCTTGAACGCACTGACCAGAGGCACCGAACACTCATTCCCTGGGCCTGCTTCTGTTCCCCTAATTAATCCCATGGCTAGGTTTCTCCTCCTTAAAGAAAATCAAAGTAAGCATTTCAAGACCTGCTTTCTTCTGCATGCAAACCTAAGACTCCTGAACTATAAATAACAGTAAATGCAGCTTCAGCAATAACCTTCTGAGAATGTTTCGCCAGGAGAATTTCTTCAAACTTTACGGAGTACATGGGCAAAGTTAATTCACCTGAGGAATCAGGCTAATATTGCAGGCTTCCCTCTCCCATCAACATTCACCCTTGTTTACTGTGAATTATGAGAGGAGAAAATGCACTACTGACTACACAAGGCCCATGATCAGAACTGGCAACATCTTGGCCATCAGAAAAATGCTGCCCAAAAAGTGCAATCACACACTGAAAAGGGCCTGGAGATCTCGGGCAGACGACACTCCAGCAGGGGCACTTACAAGGAAGGTCTGCGCCTTCCACTCAACGCAAGCAGCAGTAAGCAGACACAGGCTATTTCCAGGGAAACACAGGCCGTGCCAGGTCAGTCCCGACCCGGCAAACTCCTGGTACGAGGAACATTTTGAGCACTGGTTTCCTGGTGCCAGGACCTGGCTGCAAGGCTGAGTGCCGGCCGGTGAGCGTGCGCCGCGGCCCCGTGCCCAAACACCACGGAGAGCCGGGCGGATCCAAGCGCCCACCTCCAGGGAAGCTCCGACAGCAACACGACAAACCACTTAACACGACGAGGAAGAAAAACTGCAGCACCCTGGGCACCAGCAGCGTTTGTTCATTTACGTGTTAGCTCTGTCTCCACTATTCCACACTCTATATTAAGCCTTTACTGTCCATACAAATAAACTGCAAACCATTAAGCAGTATTTTGATTTTTACTTAAAAGCACACTGTAACCCTCTGGACTGGACATAGCTTTTAGCGTTCAAACCTTTGTTCAAGTTTACTCCTTTCTACGATACTGTTCCCCAGGAACAGAGAGTACAGGTTGTGGGAAATTTGGCTCCAGGTCTGCATTAACTTTCCAGTCTCTAAATGACACCACGTGTCCATGCACGTCACACGTGTCCATGAACTAAGGCTACCTTTGGTTGTTCCACCACTACTGCCCTCCTCCCATCCCTTATGTATAATCTGGCCTTCCATTTAAAAAATACATACATACATATACACATATATATACACACATAAAACTATTATTTATATAGCTGGATGCATCCGACAGATTTAATCCTATTGTTTACATGAGCTAACAAATGGAGACATTAAGCATTCCGCTCCCACTGCTGGCACACATGAAATTCCTTCTCTCGCTCTTACGAGCCCAGTTTGTGCTCCTGTGCATGCTGTAGATGAAAGTTCGTCTCCTGCAAAGGAGACCTTCAGCACTGCAGAACCTCCCCCAGTTCAGTCCCTCCACCAAGGTGTTTCAGCTCCACCGCAGAGATCTCTTGCAACTCGAGCACATGGGTTACAGCTCTTGCCCGCCAGCAGGAACCCCTGGGGCTCTATTTCCTCTGGAAGCAGCGACCCAGGCTGGGAAGCAGCAAGCGGTGCCGGCCGCACAGAACCAGGCAGGCTGGGTGCCCCAGGCACGGGCACCGCTGGCACCCGCGGAGCCGTCACCGCTGCGGATGGCAAGTCCTAAGGGGCATCGCACACAAGAACGAGGAATTAGCACTATGCTCTTCCTCTGTTATTCCATCTCATTTGTCAGAGACATGCAATGATTTTCAACTGAAGATTCCCTCGTCTTGAGAAATGCTGGGACAGATTTTTGCTGGGTGCAAATGAGCACTGACCTTGGGACCAGCTATGGCCATTCCAGCAGCCCAGGGGCAGGGACTGCACAAGCATCATCTCAAGAGCTCTGTCTCTTCAGACTGGTATCTACCTGCTCTATGGCCTGGACCTGAAAACAACTTTGATAAACATTTTTCTGTGTATTCACAAAGTTCCTTCAGAAAACTTTCAAGTTGAGGCTTTTTAATGAACCCTCTTGTGGGACATCAAGCAAAGGTTTTGCCTAGCTGGTAAAACTGAATACAGAAAGGCAACTTTTCCAAAATTGCTCACGCAAAAAAACTCATTAGTGCAGAGATTTCCAAAAGTCCAAGGTACCTACCTAGCTTCATCCTCTTATTATCTGTATAGCAATGGAACAATTAAGCAGTTCTGATGACTCCCTTGAAAGAGGAGATGAAATATGTGACTATTCTGACACAGATAAAGGTGAATCTAAAATATTGCTTGGATTGGCTGCAATTGGAAAATCACCATCAGTGTGAATTCTTGTCTAGGTATTTCTTTTATTCAGCATCTTTAGTATGCATATCATGTCGCAAAGAAGCTGAAGACCTTAAAATTTATGGTATCAGGCCAACAAACAAGCTCCCATTAGTGCACACAGGCAGAGCTGAAGATCTTTCTGGGTAGGAGATGAAAACTGGTTCATTTTCCAGAGTCAAATCCACCCGTTTGAAAGGGAGGCTGCAGCGACGGCCGTCGCAGCGTGCACGGAGCTCCACAGTGCCCCAGCCCCAACACCCCGACGGAAGCGGCCAGGCCTGGAGGCGCGTGGGCAACGCGTCTGCAGCCGCCACCGCAAGGGCCCCTGCCCGGGGCAACCTCAGCACGTCACCTATCGGCTCCACCGAAACCCCCCAGCCCAAGCACCCAACCTCGCGACGGCAGCGGGGCCGTGCAGACAACCAGCAAAAGCCTCTGGGTTCTGGGGTCCGGCGTTCCGTTCTGGGGTCCGAGGAGCAGCCGCTGCACCGAGGACCTCCCATCCCTGGGGAGACCTACCAACGCCTTTGGAAGAACTAGAACGCATCGCGGCAGCGGATGCTAAAGGCTGCAAACCCAGCAGTGCTCCTGCAGAAAGGCAGTCCAGTCCCAGGGTGCGGCCGGGCCCCCTTCGGCAGCAGCCTCTGCCCTCCGCTTCCCGCCCAGCTTCCCCTGCACGTTAAAGACTTCAGTCAGGGCAACTGCTCCAAACGTTTACTGAGCTTCAAGTTCCGTTTCAGCCCTGAAGAAAGGCCCTTGTGTCTGAACACTTGTCTGGTTTTGCCATCTAGATGAGCTGATCTACAGAGCTGTCTGAAGTCATTTGATCACTATGGTTAATATTAATTTAATTACTGCAATCGCTCCTACTCCAGCCTCTCTATCCCACAATACCTCTGTAAATATGTCAGACGAGTGCTTCTGTACACAACTTATGAGGCATATTTTGTACATGATAATCTGCTTCTGGCTCGCATTAGTGATGGACTGGCACAGAGGTAAAATGATCTCTGAAATATTAAGGAAAAATCACTGCAAACACAGTTAATGAAATGCCTTCTAGTGCTGATTACAAAACACACTTCGGGCCAGTTTAATTTTAAGCAGAACTCATCTGTAGCCCCATAAAACACATTTTGGGAAAACACGACTAAATTCATAGTCTTCCTTTCTAGACAAAGGGCAGCTGACAGGCAATACTGGATTACAGTTTTCTTTCATCCCACGGTCTCCCAGTCTGTCCAGCTCACAGAGGAAGCACTAAGACACATCTCAAGCAATTAGGAATCTGTTTTTCAGAGACTGGCAGACCTAGCCTTACGTATATATGTTTTTAAAGTAAATATTCTTAAAGTATATTATATATAGACACACACATATATATATATAAACACAAAATATGATTTCATTTAAAATGGCAACCTCTGTGACAAAGGTAATCACAATGGCAACAGAGAACAGAATCTAGTTTGAAAGACTTTATAGGTAGAAACTAAATACTGTGAGGAATGGACAAAAGAGCAAGCCCAGAGGACTTGAAAGGAACAAGTTAGTTTGTCATCCCAAGGATATTTAGGCTGGGTAATGTCAGAAGCAGCAGCAGGTGATGGAAAGCAGCCCATATGCTGGATTATCGTGCTCAGATACCTGGTCTCATAATGGAAGTCTCCCTGAGATGGCTCTAACGAGGCCCCTGTTGCTCAGTACGTGTTTCAGTTCTGCAGGGAGGCCCAGACACCCAGCCTGCTCGCTGGACACTCGCGGCTTTACTGCTCCAGCCTACCTCGGGGACGACGTCCAGACTCCTCTGCACAATCACCCTCCAGAGGAGGAGGGCGACAACTTCGAGCTGCCAACTGGGAAGAAATTCTACTATGTGAATATGTGTTCTGGGTTTTAATTAGGGTTCTGTTCATTGTGCCAACACCCGTGCCAGTATTCAATTACCTATGCAGGCTTTAAAAACAAGTATGATCACTTCAAGGATAATGAAATTTTCTGAGTAAAAGGAACACTGACTTTAAAGGTCTAAAAATGATGAGCCACTGTTTTCAGAGCAGCTGTGACTCATTTGCTTTGTGGAATCCCAGGTTATCATTTCCAATTGCAGTCTTCGACAATCCTGATTACTGTGATTGGATTTCAGTACAGCTCTGCAATTTTCGGGTATTAGTTTCTATTTAAAAAATACAGAGACATAAGGAGAGAGGTTTACCTACCTAAACCCACACCAAGGGGAACCGTTCTGCGTAACAGCTTCTAACGCAAGCCCATGTAAACTTTGGACGGGGTGATCCATGGCATAATAAGACCTGTCAGGCACAAGTTATCTTGCTGCAGCTGAAATATGAACAGATATTCACATCATCTTGAATACAGCAGACAGATATTGCTGCTGGAGAAGACATGATGGAAATGTCCCATTCCATGGTGAGCAGTGGCAACATTTCATTGTAATGTGATTAAGAATCTCTCAGCATTTTCATCAGAGCAGCGTCTCCCATGCTGAGAACAGATAACTACAGGCAAAAGGGGCTGCAAATGACCCGTGCTCCTCGCTCTGTGCATCTCACTATTCGGAACTGTGTCGCAGTGCTGAGAGCAGAAGTGCATGCAGAGGAGCTAGGAAAAAGGCAAAACAAGATACTGCTTGATGGTTATCCACTCCTATCACATCAAGATCTACGAACTAGAATGAGCAACAACTGGCATTAATTTCACTTCTCTCCTTAGTGGAAAAACCATCCTTTGTACTCCCCTACCTGCCAGTGCTCTCCCTCAAAACTAGTTCTGTGTCTTTGTCTTCTCTGATGCCTTTTCCTACAGTAAAATACACAAGCAAGAATTTCACTTTACAAAGTCCTATAACCTTGCCATCAAATTTTGAAGAAACTAACTCCATTTTTTATTTTATGTACTTGTAGATCTGGGTTAGTTTTCATCTTACTCCCATTGTGGCTTTTTTGCTCTGTTCATTCTCAGCTATTTATTCCATAGAAAATGACAAAAGAAAAAAAAATACTCCTCTTACAGAGATTTTTTCTCTCTGTTCTTCAGTTCTATGTTTTGAAGATGTGAATACTCGTACTGATCTCAAAACTGAAGCTGAAGGAGAAGGCCACTGGTGTGGAGCAGGTGCTGTCACAAGCGCTCTAACACACGCAAACGTGACAGCAGCCTCCCCAGGCGGTCCTGGAAAGAACCAGGAGCAAAGGCTCCAAGCTGCCCCCCGGCAGCGAGCGGCCAGTGAGCAGCGCCCGCGAGCCCAAGGGACAGCCTGCCCCATCTGCACCTTTCCCCAACGAACTGGACAGTCTTTAATGCCCTCTGGATGAGACTCTCCGCTTGTACTGACATCCTGCCCATAGCCTAAGGATTGTTCCAGCCAACTAAAGGCCCTGAGGATCCCAAGGCAGCCCAAGCACCAAGAACTGCTGTGGCTGGCCGCAGGAGAAGCCTCTTCTGGTGATGCCGTTGGGAACTGCCCCGTGCCCTGCGAGGGCGTGAAGTCCAAGCCCTGTTCAAGGCAACGTGCTCAGCTGCTCGGCAGAGGCAGCCCAGGGCCTGGAAACGCCGCTCGCTGCCACAGCGGCTCCGACAAGCCAGGCTCCTTCTCCTGCAGCTCCAGGAGCCTGGCAATGCTGCTGTGTCACATCAACCATGGGCACACAGAGAAAGAGGGTTTCTATTTGCTCCATCACAGAACTAAGGCATCTGCTCGAGCTCCAAAACCAGAAACGCACAGGTTATATATTCGACTGTTTACATCACTCTCAAGTACCTGCAGTTAACTGAGAAAGAGAGCTTATCTTTTCATACACAAAAGAAGATCTTTTTGCTTCTTGATTTTAAACAAATTTTAGAAGACCATTCAAGTACTGCAGAAAATTGCGGTCCAACAGATGAACCTGTTCCAATTTCAGTTTTAATTAAGTTGCTCTAAATCAGCAAGAGAGATTCACAATTTTCTCTTTTTCCCGTTACTGAAGGTCATCTCCAACATGCAGTTTCCCTATAGCAAATGCAGTCTCCATGAGAACATACGAGGTGGAAGCAGTCAAACATGAACACTGATGCCATAAGGTGATAGTCCTTGCTCCTTTGTATACTTGGCTCTCATGTGAATCTTTGCATTTTTCTTTAGTATTTGCATTAGGTCCCAAATGTAAATGTGC
Organism: Rhynchotus rufescens; assembly: GCA_032273925.1. Taxonomy (NCBI): domain Eukaryota; kingdom Metazoa; phylum Chordata; class Aves; order Tinamiformes; family Tinamidae; genus Rhynchotus; species Rhynchotus rufescens. Next base: position 39,723 of record JAVCKT010017180.1, read on the forward strand.
AAGATCCCCTGATCCCACACAGAAACACTGAAAGCCCACAGTTTCACTGCATACTCCCTGCTGTAAATCACTTCTGCATTCCTGCTAGCACAAAGTCTATCAAAGCAGCAGACCAAAGATGATCTGCTAGAACTGGCTGAAAGAAAAAGACTGGGAAATTTCAATTCCCTAAACTTGAGATTTCCAAATGCATAAGAGAGTGCATAGTTAATCAAAGAAGTTCAGTATCACTTTTTTTGGAAGAGGAGAGAGTGAACCTGGAGAATTGCTGATGACAAGTTCCTTGCCTTTTCCTTTTCTGCAAGCAGGGGACAGTGGGCACGTACATCCATTCAGACAAGCAATGGATGTCTGCTGAGCTGAACAGCCACGGGAAATGCAGTGCGAGAATCACAGCCTCTGACTTCAGGATTTCAAGTGTTTTAGCCATGTGGACTTAGAATTTTGGAAAAATAAAACAAAAACAATCCAAAAACCCCAGAAACCAAACAACCCTGAATGTTTTCTCAAGAGAGTCCTAGTATTCACACCAATTAATGCAGAATTCTAGCAGGTGAGCTGCTTCCCTTTCCTCCTGGGAATGATATATTCAATTACTGGCAACAGATGCATGTAAGTAGGAGAGCAAAACACAAATTCTTTCTATTTCTGCTCCACACATCACTGAACACTTTCACCTCATTTTTATGTAAAGGTTTTTGCAAATAAAAAAAAAGTAAGATAAAAACAAACAAAAAACGTTACTCACTTCCACCCTACGCATCACACTCTGCATTCCTCATAATAATTTAAATTACACTGGAATGTGGCTGTCTCTAATGACCTAGTAAGCAGTGCCAGCCTATTCTTTGGGCATGTGCTATTTCAGGGAGTCTCCACAAAGGGATGAAGAATTCTGATCGTGTCTCACGCCTGGTCAGGAGCAAGTGCACCTCAAAGCAGCAGGACTTAATTTGCACAAATGAGAATCACTGGAAATTTGGTAGTCTACCTAAGGGCAGCTAAATGATTATTAAAATTTAATGCCTATCTTTAAAAAACAAGAACTTAAAAGTAATACTGGAAATGGCTATTGGGCCCGTTTTTTTCTTCAGGTTAGTTGCCAACTGAACCTTTATCTCCATTAAAAATTGTGCTTCAGGGAGATGATACGCTATTCTGCTGCATCCACACAACTAAATCATGCACCAGGACTGCCTGTAGAGCCCTGCAAGTAGCATGGGCAGCTGCAGACACTGAAGAATTCAGCACTTGGAGTTTGATTCCACATTCTCCCCTCTCACGCTAGGCTCCTGGTCCCACCGCATTTCAAAGCGAACGCAAGGCCTGCACTGAAGCAACACGCGAGAACAGGAAATGCTGCTCGGCTTCCTGCAGGGTTGATGGGGTGTCAGCAGAAAGTTGAGCAGTTCTGCCAGCAGACACAGGGCCACAGAGCGGTTCAGGCAGCAAGGGACTCCGTGGCCTGCAGCCCCGCTGCGAGCGGCCTCCGCCCCGGGCAGGACAGCTGCGGCTCCTGCATGCGCCAAGAGCAGGGCCGGGGCAGGGGCTGCTCCTCACAGGGCCCCTCGGCCGTCTCTGCGTGTCATGGGACACGTGCCCCAGCTACACGGGGACACTGGCAAACACAGAGCTCATCACAGCTGTGATTTTCCTTCCCCATCATTCGCTAACGGCAGTGCCGGGGCACATCAGCGCTCCTGGCCCTCAGCAAGGTCCCGCCGGTGCCGGCGCCGACCAGCACCGCTCTGCGTTCCCGGGAAGCCTCCAGAGAGGTCCCTCTAAAGGAGGGGTCTCTGCAGCAGCGCACTGCCCCGCGCCCCAACAGGACAGGCCACCTGCTCAGCTGATGCAAGCGGTCACAGCACCGTTCATTCTGACTGAATTTTGTCATTTTTACTCCAGCTAAGGATCCGGCCAACCATTTCTTGCAGGAGGCTAGCCAGCATTTCAAATCAGTCTTGTTATTTTGGCAGCTTATCCTGTGTACAGAAACCAATTATTGCTGGAATGGATTCATTTTTTGTTCGGCTTCATTTTGAGTACTTAGCAGCCTCTCCTTTGCTCTGCTGTTCCTAGATTGCTTGCAGAAGATGGTGGCTGAATAATCAAAAGGGATCATATTGGCCAAGAAAAATGGTGGGCATTTTCCTTCAAGCATCAACACAGAAATCCTTCTTCAAATACCTTCAAATTCAAATACAGAAGACACACAGGTCACTTGGCAGCATGCACTAAATAAGTAAAACCACACGGTCCTCTTCACATTTCTGTTTCCACAACTCATTTGCCCACCACAAAGCAGCTCCTAAAACGCCCACCAAGCACCCTGAGATGGGGTGCCCAGGCGGCAGCGTGCGGCGGCCCACGCAGGTGCAGCTCCTTCACCAGCCGCCCGCAACCACCAAGCCAGCTGCACGGGAAGGAAGAGCAAGCAGCCTGTTTGGCAGCAACACCGCAAAATCACAGCGAAGTGCAACATCACGGGAAAGAGCAAAATTTCATGTCCTACTTCTCATTTTCAAGAATGAGCTTATTCCGGAACAGCATTTAAGACACTCATCTCAGGAAGGCTACCTGGCAGGTACAGCGCTGCAGCACACGGCCGCGGATATTCTGCCATCCCCAGCAAGGTCCATCACCTGCATGTCGCCTCCGTCTCTGCTGCTCTGGGGACAGTCGCTGCTACTGAGCTCAGCTACTCGCTGCTTAACCCGCACACGAGGCGGGGAAAGGGAGCACCTGCGTGGGACTCCTCACAAGATGTCTCGTTTCAGCAGAACAGACAGGGTGGACATTCACAGGCTCCTTCCAACATTTGTTTTTGTGTTTGGGGAAAGGAAGAAGAGGTCTCTATAGCTCTTGCAAAAGTTTCATCTCCCTATTGTTATCAGTCTGCCAAATTCTTTATATAATAGAGTTTCTTTTTGTCTGTATTTCCATGCAATTTAAGGTATCATACTGCATGCCACCATACAAGAGAATTAACTATCAACTCCGCACAGCTGGGTTCAGCTGCACAGGCCCTTCTCAAGAAACTCATTTTCCTGAGACTTTTCATTTTCAGCTCAATCAAGGTCAAAGCAAAGACACAGACTGTTTTTACCTCTTGAATGGAAAAGAAATAAAAGTCATACTATGCACAGAAAAATATTCATGCAGAATTTTAAGAATCTTATTTTCAACGACTACTATTTGAGAAATGGTCATGAAATTCACCTGATTGGCAATTACATGGTTGCACTGTGCAGCAAACGATTCTGATTTGGAAACAAAACTGTTCTCACATCTCAATACATCCAATTTTCAAGGTGATTTCTGCTTGTATGAAGGTAAATGCAATCACTGCTTATCTGTGTAAATCATGATGGAAGCATCTTTAATCAGTGAAGGCCTCTCAAGAGCCTCCAAACTCTGAATTCCTTGCCCATCCTGAACTCAAAGCAAATCCTCACTGGCTTTAGCGACATTTTTACCCTGCAGAGCAACACTGCCAGGTTCTGGCCTGATGAGTTCTAAAGACCATTTAGTAGCAGAAGCTCATGCAGATACAATGATGAAAGAGGAAAGCTCTAATTTGGTATAAGAGGTAACACTGGGCTGAAGAGCAGAGAGCAGCTCAGCCTCGTGCTGCAGAGCCAGCAGGGAACAGGCTCCAGTTTCCATCCTCCTGCGGGGCTCAGGAACCTCCTTCCCGGAGCGCCAAGCGCCACGAGCCACCCCGCACCGTGGCTCCCCCGGGCACCAGCCGACGCGGAGCACCTGAAATGGTGATTCTGGGTCAGAAAATGCGTGTTGTCAATAGTGAAAAATAAATGCAGGGAGGGGCAGGCTGAGCACAGGCTCAGTGACGCAACAGGGACCGGAGCAGCTGCAGCTGCACAGGCGGCGTGCTGAGGGCGGCAGCGCGCGCACGCCTTGCTTCACTCTCGGCAAAAATAGCACCCGTGGAATGGCTCCCGGGGACCATAACTGTAAGAAGTTATAGTGCTGAGCAGACATTAAAATGAAACAGCCTGTCGGGAGCATGGAATGAAAAACCAGAGGAGGAAGGATGTTTTGCGTGCAAGAAAATCGAGACAAGTGCTGTGAAAAGCGCTTCAGTAGCGGGTGTGGAGAGGAATGTTCTGCACCCACCTCAAGGGAAGAGCGAGGGCCACGCACCGTGCTCACACGGCATTCGTTTGGTCCACATTTGCGGAATAAGCTGCTTATTGCAATACCATGTAACGACTGTATTCATCATTTAATAGAAATTCCTGGTGCCTGGAAGAGCAGAGCCACAGTGCTCGCTTTAGACAACATGTCGACCAAAGCGCGCTGTGAACTTCTCCATCCTGACTACCAATGCCCTGCAGTCCTGAAGCAGCTGCTCTGTCCACTGCTGCCCAGGCATAGAACAGGGAGCTCTAGGCACATTCAGCACCACTTTGTGGCCCGCAGAAGGCCCCGAATTTGACACATCAATATACACATGCACTTTTTGACTCCAAGGTACAAAGCACTAAAGCAACTTGGTCTCTGTGTTTCCATGTAACAGTAGTAGATGACTTGTGGGTAGAGTCCTTTAATCAGAGGATACAGAAATTATTCAAAATTTGCTGCAATGTACAGTCTGAAAGACAGTTCAAAAGAGATAAAATCATCCAACTGGGCTGAAAAATAAAGCTTAAATTGCAAGTGCCCTAACTGAATATTACTCTTGACTTCAGCATCTACAGAGGAAGAACAAGCAAGGGTAGCAGCATGATAGGAGACTTTGCAGAGAACAAGTACACTAAGGTTCAAGTATTTAGAGGATTCTGCACACTTCGGGGCATCACTGGAACCAGAATGTGTTCAGTTTGCCATCAGAGATCCTATGAAGACCACTGCTAATCTACTGCTTGCAGTGCGACCTTGGAAACTGTATGAAAACACGGATACACAATCCCTCATAGCTTTTCCATCTCCCTAAACACTTACCACGGTAACATCATTCTTTACTCAAATGTATTCTGAAAGAAATAGGGCACTCGCCCAGGAATCCGAATCTCCCTGGTCACTAGGCAGACAGCAGGGAAGCAGAAGCGCAGAGAGGCTCTCGGGCGCTTCCCCCGCAGCGGGGCTGGGGCTGCCCCTGCGCAGAGCCGGGCGCTCAGCCGCCGAGGGCTGGGAGCAGGATGCAGAGCGCACACCGAGCGGCTCAACACGCCAAAACCACCAACAAACACGAGCAAAGTGCAGCCAGGAGCACGGCGCGGGCACATGTGGGTGCACCGGCTCCTTCCAAAAGGATGGAGCAGTGCAGCACTGCACCTATGTCAAACTGGCACTTCACATGCTCTGGAACTCGTGAGGCTGATGACATACTAAATCTCACACAGAAACACCCAGGCAAACGATCTGAAACATCCCACCTATCATCAGAACTTTGGGTACTTACTGAGACGATTTGACCTACTCGGATTACAGGAATTCCACTGGTAAACGTGCCTGTTTCTCAAGACCCAGCGTCCCCGTGCTCCAGCACAGGCAGAGACCCGGAAAGTTCATGGGAGGAAGCAGAGGTAGCGACAGCTAATCCCGTGGCCCTGCTGCCTTCCTCACACATTTGGAGCTGCACTGTTTTGGAGAGCAGCTTCTGGTTCAAGACCAGCAGTGGAGCGAGCTCATGCCCTCAGCTAGGTCAGCACGATGCTCTCTCCCTCTGCCACAGAGTTGAGATAACTGTTTATTTATCTGCAGTCTCTCTCCCTCAAGTGTTTGATAATGTAAGAAATTGTCTAAAGGACTTCTTGAGAACCCGCGTGACTCCCTCCTGCCACACTTGTCACTGCTTCTGACCCACCGTGAGTCCCCTCCACTGCTATCCCACTGCCCGCTCCCGCCTGCTCAACTCTGCCATGCACTAATTCCCTAGCTTGGGAGAGGAGATGCCTCCCTATCAAAACTTTCAGCGTTGAGAGCTGACAACTGGAGATAAACAGAAAAGCACTAGACAGGCAGCTAATTCTCATCTCGTCCTGCTCAGAATTTCGATTACAATTTGCTTTTAAGATGTCTATCTACAACGCAAGTAGGGAGATATGTCAGACATCCAGCACTGCTAATAAAAAGACAACATCACACTTTGCATGTCAAACCACAGCACAGATAGCTTCAGAAAATTCACAGTAAAATCCCATTAACTGCACCACCACTTCAAGGCCCAATTTGAAGCTGCAGCACAGGCTCATTCCCAAACTGATGGCGAGGTTATAGGATACGTCCGTCCCTCCAGTTCGAAGACTTTCTTTAAGCTCCCTGCCGCTGAGGTCGAAGGTGCCCAAGATGTGCGGCAGGCGCAGGAACCGGGCAGGGCAGGCGCCCCGCGCTCGCCGCGCTGCCTCCGCTCGCCCACGAGCGCCGAGCTGCTGCACGGGCAGCAGCTGCAGCCCGGCACTGCTCGCCACGTGGAGCCAGGGCAGCCGCCCGTGCTGCAGAGCGCAGCTCTAGTCAGAGTCCTGTATCTCTGCATATATCATATGCATATATCAGAGTCCAGACCCGCCTCCGCCTCCGCCAGCCCCGAGCTGCCACCGGGGTGGCAGCCAGCAAACCACGGTGCTGCGAGGCCGGCAGCGGCACCCGGCTCCCTGGGGCTCAGCAGCTCGTGCCCGCCCCGCTGCCAGGGCCCCTTGTGTGGCCGCAGCTGCGGTCCAGGCGCACAGGAGCATCTCCAGCCCGGCGCCTGCCGCTCCGCTCTGCACTGCCCGGCCTGTCTGCATAAATCAGGAGCACCCTGAAGCCGTAAGCACTGCACATGAATGCAACACGGAAATCACTCCTCAGAGGATTTATAAACTGTATCAAGCACAAGATGGAAGGATCTTTTCAGCTGGGCTTGCTGTTATGGCCGTTTGATGCAGGTACTCAACACGGAGCACTAAATGATGCCCTGCAGATTTACAGGAAGCCTCCTTGCTACGTAGCAAGGGAAGGGAAAGCAGGGCACGTCCGTGCACACTGCTAAGTGAAAGGGTGCCTCAACAGTGTGTGCTGCAGGGACCCTAGGCAAGGCTCAGCTCTCACCTCAGCAGCTCGCTCAGGCTTTGGCCCCATCGCCAGCACCACCCATGGGGCTAATGCTCTGTGCAGCCCCTCCCAAACGGGACCAAGCCCTTTTAAAGACCACGTCAGCTATCGATTAATGCACTTAATGCAACATAAAACCACGGATCTATGAATATCTTAGCCCTAAATAAACATTAAAAACACACAATATTTTTTAATATGCTTGTGACTGCTTTTGCAGAGTAAGAATTAAATTACTTAGTGGCTAAGGAAAGCACAAAATAATGAGTATCAAACGGCAGCTTTCCAAGTAATTTGTGAGCAGGATACCACACGTATCTCATCTTCGTAAGAATTTACTGCACTCACGAGAGCAAATGACCAGAAGAGGTAACTGGTATGCACAGCAGCAGCATCCAGGGAACAATTAGCACCACAGGCAAACGTCTAAATTACTTGAAACGCAACTTCCTGCAGTTGCAAATTTAACCATGTGTTAGAGCCTCTGTCACATCTCTCAACCTAAATAAAAGCTGTGTGCAAGCCACACCATTTCTGTGAAGGTCTCTGACACTTCCATCCACATAAAAGCTCTATAGCTACAAGAAGTCAGCAAATGTATCCTGCTTGTAATACCGAAAGCCCTTCAATTTGGTCCTGGCAGGTTTTAGGGAGAATCTCTTGCAAGACTATCTCGACGTTAACCTGAACACACTAATTCAAGGTTTTCATCACAAACATCTATCTCCCTGAACAGCTCTTGGCAGCCAAGGTTTGTTCTGCCTGGTCCCCACCAGGAGGCTGTTTGGCAGGCCAGCAAAATGTGGTTTAATGCAGAGCTGAAAATGAAGTGGGAAATGAGATACAGACATTGGTCAAACCTGACAGTTTGTCAGCCTAAGTGCTGTGCTTGCGAACATATCCTCCTGAGGCAGAGTGCCTCCAAGCACGGGGCTCTGCGAACGCCGCGCACAGGGGCTCGTGCACACTAGTGCACATTAGTGCACATTAGTGCCCGGCAGGCAGCGCTCCGGATCGATAGCAGAGGCACAGGCAGAGCCTCCTGCAGGCCTGCACAGCTGCAGCCACCGAATTCACCTGGCTGCTCTCCTCTACATCTTCTGCAGAGGCTTCCCAAAGGCCTGCTGATACACCACCACTAGTAAAGCCTTTGCTTGCTTCCTGCTTTGGGTAGGGATTTTCACCTATCTGGAGGTTTTTGGGGAGCCCCCAGGATATTCCTGACCCAATTCCTGTGGCTGAAAAAACATTTCTGAGAGACAAACGTGTGTCCATGGAAGAGCTGAGGCTGCACAGAAGAGCAGCTCTTTAGCAAGGCTTCCCTCAGATCTATCAATCCACAGAAGGGCTCTCCCCACACTTGCTTCAGAGCCGTGTTCTGGGCTGGCTGCTGCGCTCCCAGCACACACGGAGCGTGCTGAACAAACAGCGGGCAGCGGCGGTTCCTCTGCCAAGTGGCATTAGCTGCTCTGCCGTGAGACACACGAGCCAGGGCAGGGCTCCTCTCACCGAGAGCCCTCACTGCGCTAGTGCCATCTCCTGTGGCCCAGCTGTGGAAGAGCAGCGGCCAGGCAGGGAGCAGCTCGGGCCCCTGTGCAAGCCCGGCCTCCCTCCGGCTCGACACGACGCTCCCGCCAAGCAGCAGGAAACTAAGCGTGCCCATGGGGTCCAGACGCAGCGTTTAACTGCTGCGAGAACACCCACGGAAGCAGCTACCCACAGCCTCACCTTAAGGCATGAGGCCCTCGAGCAGGGCAGCTGACTCCATCTCCAGCAGGGCTATGGACTAGCCCGTTCCCAGGCCCTCCACAACACAGCCGCTCTGCTCCTTTCTGCTCCTCTTCCATCTTTAATAACACTCTTGATCACCTCCTTCCCACATCTTCCCAGCTCCTTCTGCCTCTCCGATTTAAGCCCCTTATAAAGCTTGTATTATTAGACTAATTATGTTGAAACCAAATTCACCCCTATTTAACTACAATTTTGAATTATACTGAGAGGGAACAAAGCTTTTAATTGAAATGGGATTCTAATGAATGGAAGAAATGTTACATAAAAAAGGCAATTAGGATATTCTCCTTCTGCTTACTCAATATAATTTATTGAAATAAAGTGGAGTTTTGCCACTGATCGCAGACTTCTTCACAAACAGACGTGGTTTAGACACTGCCAGGTGCAGCTCTACGCTTTTCACCACTTCAGCACGCACGTCTGGGCATCACGGACTGCTTGAGGTCTCCCCTCTCCCCTAATCCTTTTCTAAACACAGATACAAAACCAGTACAACCAGTGACACGAGGAATGGGAACTGTGTGACTGCCAGGTCAGCCCCATTTGTCTGTAGGCACCCCTGCTTTCTCTCAAGCTGCAAGTGAGAAGCTCCCTGACACCCTGCTGTGTTAACGCAGTTTTACTGTCTTCTGCAGAAGATTTTGCCATTCACTGAGTTACCCCCGTCTCCAATGGCACCTTATTAACCCAGACTGGGCCTTTGTAACCACCTAGAGAAACACGATCCAACTTCTGCATGGTATGTGAACCTTGCTGCACTCCAGTGCTACAGGGTTCATTGGCCTTTCAACCAGTGAGCAGGTTGGTAAGCATTGTGCCAGGGTATAGTAATTTACTTTCAATCCAGGACATCAAGAAATTGGTCAAAATTAGACTTGGGGTCATTCTGACATGCTCAGCAGTGCAAACTTACCAGGAAAGTGTTTACACTCCCGCAACTTCAGAATTAAGTGAAAACTGTATGGAAATTTAATGAACATCAGTAGAGCCTAAATGCTAGCCTGATGTGTGTAAATGCCTTTTTACATACAGAAATCTGCTAGGACATTCAGCTCTAATTAATTTGTGTGTGCTCCTCTCCCAAACATAATCCACGAGCCTCATTTCTGTTGCTGTCAATTAACCCGGCTCTTCAGAGCCGGTCACCTCCGTGAAAAGGCAGCAACTCGAGTGAGTGGTGAACAGACCCCGGTGCTGCTACTCCCGCGTCTCAGGAGCTCTCCAGCCTCCCGACCCGCAGCTCCACGTTCCGCAGCCAAGCCACTGCCTTGAAAAGACTCCAGCAAAGCCAGAGCAGCAAACGGGAGGGAAAGAACCTGGGCTAGCGGGGCTTTGGTGACCTAGCCAGAGCCAGGCATCTGCAAATGCTTTTCTAGACTAATAGCTTAAAGCCTAAAAAATTACCTTTCATGATCTTTCCCTGTCTTTTACTTTATATCATTTGGAGCTGAATCCATTTTAAAATTATGTTCTTTCTTCTTGACACTTGCATCCTTCAGACACCAGTGGCTGGTCATCACCAACACCACGACCTTGACCATGGTTTGACCACATTCTGTTCCTCTGATCTCTCCTACAAAGACCTTCAAGCGCCTTAACCCCATGGGTTGCATGTGCCACGCAGCCTGCTGGCAGTTGGTGCTCTGAACAAGCACCCCGGGGAGTTAACAGTGAGGCCAGGAATCAGCCTGCCCCAACTCAGAGTCCTTTTTAAGAGGCCTGTGATGTCTCTGGGAATGACACAGGTAAGACTGCACCCCCTTAGTGTTCAGCTTCTGTATCTCAGTTCTAAAATCTGTAGGGAACTTGGTGACAAAAGCACCAACTTTAAAACCTCTTGTGAGCGTGGCACGCCATCAACTCAGGCCAATCTCCAGGCCTGTATCAGCCTTAGATTTCTTTTATCATCCCAGTTTTCTGTAAGAACTGCTGTTTCCCAAGTCTCTTGTTGATATTCAAATCCTTTAAGCTTTCCTGTGGTCCCTTTGCAAGATTCATTTACCCTCCCATGAGCTGCCTCCCCAAACTCTTTCAAAACCGGCCTCCCCACCAGCAGCTTCCAACAGCTCTGAGCTCCGTGCAGGGCGAGAAGCAGCCTCAAGGCTAACGGAGCTCAACCCTGCCCAGTACATGCAGTAACTCATGCACCTGCACAGCGCTTGCTTTAAAACAGTCACATCTAATGAGAGGAAAAACATTCCGGGCTGAAAATACAACTGTACTTCATGGCAGCCCTTTGCATCTCAGCAAATAAGTATTTTTACACTGAATCACATAAACAGAAAGCACGCTGCTTGAGGCTGGCCATTTCTTCTGCTGTCAGGGTTTTTCGGGTTTGTTTTATAGTTTTCTTTGGCTCCATAAAAAACTCTGACATACTGCTGCAGACCTCTGACTCGCCATCTCTTCCTTTTTTTCTAAGTGAGATGCCACTTTGAAAGGCACTGGAGCATCACTTAAATTATGCGATAGTTTGTGCAGACAAGCATGTAGTGAATTTACTCCTACTTATTAGATCAGCATTTAATTCAGCCCAACTTAGAAGAACACTGGTGATAAGCTACAACAGACCAGACAGGCAAGATGCACAGGGCATCCCTGCTCACTGAGCTCCATGTAGAGATCTACCTTGTTTGCTTTAGTGGGTAACTCTTCACTTCTCTTTTGATGACTTAGACCTTTCCATTTTTATAGAGAAGTTAATGCACACTGGCACTGTGGAGAGCCAAATTAAGGAAAGACAAAACAAATCAACCCAATACAAGCAGATTCAAGTCAGACCATGTGGGTGCAGTCACTTACCTACCACAAATAAAAAGGCTGGGATATGCAGCAACACGCTTTGTCCTGAGCTTACAGCATCTCTCTGATACAACAGCTTATCTGAAAAGAAAACACACCAAGCAGACGTATCAATCAATTTGATTTGATCAATACATTTACTAGAGAAATAAAGTATTTCAAAAGCTCAAACAGATTTTTTTGGCATTTTCAGATGATAATTTTGATTTGCTGCATTCAAAGTTTAATACCTTTCAAGTTTTGTTCTGCTGAAAATTCAAATAAAATTCTTTCAATTTTTTTTCAATGTGAGCTGAAATCATTTTTTTTTTCAGTGTTGCATAGAAACTAAACAAAAAAGGCAACAACTACTTGCAGCATATTAATTTTAGCTACAGAGAACTCTTGCAGATGAAGAAACAGTAAATTAACAAGAGAAAGCATTAAAAATGGTAGTATGTGTACATGCAGCCTAGCATTCGTGTGCGGAATCACTTTACACAGCTGTCCAACTACACGTGGCACGCATTTTCAGAACACAAACTATCAAGAGCCCATTTTGGGCAGTCCTGCTGAGAAGGGTCGAGTCCACGGGAAGCGACACCACGGCGCTCCTGCCTGGCCACCACCGGCAGCTCAAGCTATTCGAGAAGCTGGCTGCTTTCTCCTCAACAGTTCCTTGGAAGAGACGCTCCTGAACTCAGCATTTCACCGTCCTCGCACCCTCTTTTCACCGCGGCACATTTCGGAGCTGGTGTCTAAGGGCCGGCGACGCAATCCCGCTGCCAAGCGCCCTGCTGACAGCTCAGCCACAGCTGCTCTCCAAGGCTTCACCCACGTCAGCCCAGCTGACTCTACGCCCAAGCACCAAGGCTAAATCTGGATAAAACAGGACACGTTTTACAGAAGAAAAAAACAAAAAGGGACGTAAGACCTTGCATCGACCTGCTGCCATGCAAGTGTTCCAGGCTGCGCTCCCAACTGCGAGGGAACAGCAATGACCTCCGCGGGGTGCAGGACAGTCCTCCCAGCAGGCCGGGGTCCCTGCCCCGCACGGGGAACTACGCAGAGCTGCGCAGAGCCTGCACCTGCCTCTGCGGCCCTTGCTAAGGCAAAACCCACACTGATCTTTCTTTTTGCTGTCCTAATGAAAAAAATGTAGAAAGAGTACATTCCCAAAGCAGTTCTGAGATGGCAGGTTTCAGATGACATCCGTTGTAGGGGATGAAGAGGGAGAATAAAAAATATATTTGTGCACTACAGATACTGTTCTTCAGAGACAAATGATACCAGTAAACGCAAACTCCCTGCCAAGACACAAATATTAAGCTGTGACACAAGCCTGCCTTTGCTGGCTGCCACAGCCACTCACAAGCAGAGTTGCAGACGTTCAGCAGAGCTGCTGAGGGAGCTCTGTTTTTCCAGGAACAGCAGCATTTTTACTAAAAAACTCCAGGATAACATCAAGGTATTTGAATTGCAGCAGCCTATTTGTTTTAAAAGTAGTATCAGAGTTTAGGTGGAAACACTGTGACCAGTCTACTGCCTAATACTGTTTTGAAAGTTCTTTTCATATCAAGGGTATTTAAACATTCTCAGTGAAAAAGAACTTGCCCTGGGTTGCTGTATTATTAATCAAATCCATCAGACATGGAGAACACAAAGTGAAAAGGAAACACTTAGCAGAGAGAGCTCTGCTCTGTCACTCTGAAAGGTAAAAGGAGAGTTGGCAACTGAGACATTACTGGAAGAAAAGCTTCTGTAGTGATAATCCAATCCCAGCTATTTAAGTGCTTTGATTTTCATAGCCATCAAAAACCTCAATAGACTAAAGATATATAAGGAGATCCATTAGGCAAAGAAATTCAGGGAGCGCTAAAAGGAGCAGAGATGCAGAACGAGGAGGAGCAGAGCACCCCGCGGCTGGAGGACTGGCCGTGGCCTCCTGAGCACTGCTCCACAGGAGGCTCCAGAGGGGAATCCACTGGCTTTTCCCAGCTTCTGGAAAAGAGCAGTACGTCAAAGTCTGAAGAGGAATGATTAAAATAAATAAATGAGCAATGGACTCTTCAATATGTGCCAAGAGAAACACGCTTGACAATCTGGCCGGGTGGTGTGTGAAGCAGGACGCAACCATGGCCATGCAGTCCAGCCTCATGTGCAGGGATGGGGAGGCAGCGGCTTCGGCTTTTTTGGTTGGACTTACTGGAATTTTCAAAATAGGTAATTGGAAACTTCACTACCTTTAACTAAACAGCAATGTTGATGCACATATGCATCAACAGAGAGACATTAAAGACAATCCCAACACCTCAAGTCTCCTCTTTTGCTGTGAGAATCAAACTTGGAGCCTTGGAATTGAGGCCTGAGCAGATTTTTAATAAGAACGTGCTCATTACAGAGGGCAGCAAAGCTGTCTACGATGCTGCAGTAACAACAGGGCTGCCCTGTATTGCAAATGCCAGGATCTATCAAGTTCTCCACAAGATTTGCTAAGTTCTGGAATACATTGAGTGCAAAACTGTCCCAACTCAGGCAATATTTAACCACCACATTTTACTTCAGGGATTTCTGAATTTCTCTCAAACTTTGTACTGCATTTTGCAAACAATAATGACAGATAACTCCTCTGTGCAGGAACAGAGAGCTGCAAAGAAGAACATGATCAAGATGAATTAAAAAAAGCACCACTTAAAGTTAAAAAAAAAAACCCTTACAGAACACAATTATTGAGAAGTATAATGCACAGAGACATTTAGAAAGACCAAATGAGTGCATTTCAATACAGGTTCTAAGAATTACACACACAAAAGAGCTTCCATTAAACTAGGATGGAAAGATGCTTTGTTTTGATGTTTCATAAAGACACCTAGCCCAAGAAGAGCAAAACCAGACACAGCAAGACACGGATTCTCGTTGGATTTGTACACTTCTGCTTCCTCGGTGCGTTTTTTAAGGCTTCCCTGTGCTGCCCTAGTGCCCCTTTTCCATACAGAGAAGCCCTAAAGCCAGAGTCCCCAGGGCGACCTGAGGGATTGGCGCTGCCTATATGAGGGCAGCAGCCAGAGCAGCAGGGCCAGGCAAGAAGCATGGAGCACCCGCCGCGCCCGGCTCCGGAGGCGCCTGGCTCCAGAGCTCCCGCCGCGCCCGGCTCCGGAGGCGCCCGGCACCCGCCGCGCCCGGCTCCGGAGGCGCCCGGCTCCGGAGCTCCTGCCGCGTCCAGCTCCGGAGGCGCCCGGCTCCGGAGCTCCCGCCGCGCTCGGCTCCGGAGGCGCCCGGCCCCGGAGCTCCCGCCGCGCCCGGCTCCGGAGGCGCCCGGCAGCAAAGGCGCTGCCCACACCGAGGCTGCTCGGGGCGGTCTCTCCGCAGTCCCTCGAGGCCACTCCTTGCTAAAAGGAATTTCACGGGATGATTTCAGACCTGTTCAAAGATGTATTATAAATCCGAATCTGCTCTGTTTATTTAATGAAACTCCGTGAGACTAATCCTCATTTTCTAGCTAGTATAAAAAACTCCTTCCATTTAATTAAAATTAATGACCTTCATGCCTACACAGAAGATTTGCAGGCTCAGAGGATTGGATTTAACACCTTGTGCAAGAAGGAAGTACAAACACAATGCCTAAATCTATCGGTAAAACTCATTGGAAAAAAAGATTTGAGATCATTTCTCTTACTTTAAGCTTTTTCTTGATGGAAAAAAGAATACAGTCAGCGGAGAAAAGAAGCACGACTGCTAAGCCTGGGTACTCTCTGCAACCATAGAAATGTGTTCGTAGATTAATTGCTTCCAGCCCATTTACTTAAATAATATTCATTACTTCTTTTTAATTTTCCTTTTTTGACTTCATATCACAAAGAAAGAAAAAAATAGATAAAGTACCATTAAAAAAAGCTTTCTAAATGTGTAGCATTTCAGACATAGCAAATTTTAGACACTAATGGCAAAATTAAATTAAAGGCTCTGACAAAATACATAAAGATTAAGCAAATGGTGTACCACATTTGGCTGGGCGCTGCTGTCATTTTCCCCATGTACAGCCTATTCTGCACACTCTTCTGAACGCGTGATCTATTAGTGGAAGACGGGCAAATCCCCTGCACACTCAACTCCTGAAACCACTTTCCAAGTTAACGGATACAGTCGGATTAAAAGAAAACTAAACCAATTTACCTTCAAGGACAAATTCTCTTTAACAAAGTGGTTTGGATGACAGACAGAAAGGAGAGCCTGTTTTACTTTGTCAGGTACTGCCAATATTAAGATACAGAACACTGTAGCTGCACGTTCCATTTAATTTAACCAGAAAAATTAAATTATGGCAAGCTCTGAAGTTTTAAACAGAAACAAGCCACCAGGAGGCCCTTAGCATGGGTGCTGCTGTACAGGCTGGCAGGCACCTTACCTAGCGCGCGGGCGCGCGGCAGCCAGCGCCTCCTGAGGTCGCTTCCACCTGCTGCCACAGGTTCCACTGCTGCTGCTTCCCCTTCTGGAGCTGTCAGCTCACATCCAACAGCCCTGGAACAGAAAGAGTCAAAGCCTGGGCACAACCAGAGGGCTCTTGATAAATCCACGGGGAATAGCTTAACAACATCTGAAGAAACTGTCATGAACAACTTTTTTTTCTTTTTCTTAAAGATGTACTTTTACATAACTTATTTATCTAGATGAACACAAACCCCATAGGATGATGTGGTTGCCAAGATAGAAACAGCCCTTACCAATCAGAAAAATGCAGAAAGCAGAAAGCCTGTAGACTGCAGCAGCCTGGAGCAGGGGAAACACCAGCGCCTGCTTGACTTTCCCTTCCCTGCTTTCCTCTGCCAGGACAAGGGCACAGACGGAGGGCACCGCGCCCTGGGCAGCTCCTCTGCAGCCCCTGGCCTGGCCGCCCGCTCTGGCCTTCCAGCAGATTGATGGCAGGGACGCGCTCCATCCCCAGCACACCCGCAGGCAGCAGTCCAAGCAGTGATGAATGTCTTTGTTCGACCTGACCTAAAAATATAGCACTTCTGACCACGTGGGAATAGTCATGTATTTTACAAAACACACTGAGTCTATCCCTGTTTCATCCGTGTTAAAGTTAAGCTACTGAAAAGCCACGTATCAACACAGACAGGACAGACAGAGAGGATCCAAAAGAGCTGCCAAAGAAAGGAAGGTGATTTAAGTGTTGGAGCATCTAAACACTTCCTTTGTGCCTCCCTGCCCACCACGAATTCACCCGCAGATACTGAAACACAGAACACATCTCCATCATTGCTTTTCAGACCACTACATTTCACCACAACCACAGCAAGAGATCCTTTTATTTTTAAATCATGCTATTATGCTTTTCTTCCCCCCAAACTACAGCTGTTTATTTTTAATGAAATAATATATTTTCAGTTTAAGTAGTCTGTATTCTGAAATGACAAGACTGAATATCACAGTGAAAGTCTCAAAATCATCTTTATTTAAATTATTACAGCAGAGCAGAACATGGCAAATTTCTGTGTGGGAGTTGGATGTTCTTAATTTTCTAATTAGTGCTTAAAAAAGCCAGCAACACACACGGAGACACACATACACACACAGAGACACGCACACACACAGAGACACGCACAGAACATCTCGTGCCAACATAGCCCAGCAACGCCGGGCAGCGCCTGACGTGGGACCCCGCCACGGCTGGCCCAGTGCCCTCACAGGGTGCCCCCACAAGCACTGCTCTTTCTGGGGGCACATTCAGCCTCAACCAGTCATCTCAAATAAGGGACTTCGGGGCTTCATATTAAATGTAAGCTTTTATAGTCTAGAAACTATCAACTTTCCATATAGATATGCTTCTCAGACAGCAAAAAAATAAAGAAAAACCCAGACATATATTGCCACATTCACTACAACCCCAAATCCTCATTTATTTAGAATTATTCACATTTTAATTTCTAATTACTTTGTTGAAAGAAGACAGTTTTTTTTAATGGTCCTGATGATAAATCTTCACAGTTTCTTTAGTTTAGTCAAGCTGCAAATGGCTTATACATTTTCACATTTATTTTAAAAAGTAACTTGCAAAAATTTCTACCGAAGCAACATCTGTGCTTGCATACATTTTAATTTCTTCCTTGAAGTTTACTTGTTATTGGCTTTTCTTTCTCCACACTTCAGTGCTAAAGTCTGAGGCATAAATGCATATATGTATTTTACTTGGTGCTATCTTTTGATTTAAAATATTAAACCTGTATGAAAGCTGTGCCACTCCCATACGCGCTTGCCTTGCAAGCCTCTGCTGCAGCACCCGGGCACCCCAAGAGAAGTGCTCACCAGTCGCCCCGTGTGGACGCCCCGCTGGCCACGCTCGGGAAGCTCCACACGCTCCCACTCTGCCCTCTCGTGCAGGGAGAGGCTCACAGGGCTGCACAAGAGGCTGTGCCCAAGGGGGACATGCCAGTGCGGCCGCCCAGCACAGGGCCCCGTGCCCAGATGGTCCTGAGGCCGCGATTACGGAACCGGAATGATGGTTGAGGGAGGGAGGGTCAGAGCCAAAGACAAGTACAAGGAGAGCAGCATCTACCAGGCTCTTCAGGTAGGACACACAATTTGAGGCTGGTTATATGCGGCTCCTTGCCCAGCAGTCAAAGCAGAGCTTGCAAAACACTCTGCCACCTGAACAGCCCAAAGCAAATCCTCTATTTTAATGTCCATCAGCATCTTTATCTTAAGGCTCCAGCTCATTACGAGGAGCACAGTTAGTGTGGAGCAGCAGCGGGCACACAGGGATGATGGGGGGGCCCTGCACGCCAGGACGGGTAGGAGCTCCCGGGACACCCCGCAGCAACGTCACTGCAGCAGCACAGCCCTCGTCGCTCCTCACCAGGGCATCACGCCACCCGCCTCGTGCCACAGCACCCCCAGGCAGGCACCCAGCACCGCCCGCCAGAGGCACGGAGCCAGGAAGCACCAAGCCAGGCACCATTCCCTGCCCCACCAACCCGGCCAGCCAGGCAGGCTGCCTCCCACCAGTGTTTCACTGGAGGACTCTTCTTGCTGCTCCCTCAAAAGCCAGGCCCAGGCCAGGCTCAGCCCGCAGCCACTCTCAGGCCACGTGCACGGAGGACCATGCACTGCTCTTTGGAGATCATGGGGTCCCCTCTCCCAGGGCTTGAAAGCTGGCCTGCTTTCTACTGCTCCCCATCTGCTTGTATCCTTTAGCATGGTCACCTCTGCCTTCCTTGAGGAACTCTGGCAAATAAGAAATGACACAAAAATTAGAAATCATTTTCCTCACGCCCCAAAGCACAGGTGGGAGCTGCCCCTCTGACCTACAGCAGTTAAAATCAAATGCTGCAATTCTCAGCATCTGCTCTTTATCTGAGCTTTTGCAGTGACCTTGTAGCTTACTGTCTGCAACACCAAGGTGGGTAGGAGGTGAAATTAATGTTAATGTCAAGTTATGTAGCAGCTCCCACAAAGCATCCCTGCAGAGAGAATGCAGAACAGCCTCTGGGAATTGCTCCGCTTGTTTAATGATGGGCATCTCAAGCTCTTTCAAGAAAGCAGCCCATTTTTCAGCAAGCAGGACAGCTTTGGTGCTGCAGTGATTGCTGCCCTGCCTCTACAGCATGGTGCTTCATGCTCCCATAACACATCTGACTATATGGAACAGAGTATTATTTTATCATCAGGCCTGCTGAGGTGCCCACATTTCTCAACTGAAGAGAATATTTATAACCAAACAGGTTCCCAGGCACACTTACTTCTGATGAGCTACTGCCCACTGCACGATCAAAACCTACAAAGTGCCAAATCAAAGGTTCGGAACAGGCTGCCAAGGATAGGCTAACAATCCCCCTGGAAAACATAAAGCCAGGTGCTTAAACATAGTGCAGACTCCAGCAGCACCATCATGTGAGCACAAAGGGACAGAAGTTCCGTGTAAGGACTTAACCAGTAGCAATAGATAAACGCACAGGGTGCCTGGGGCTCAACTCTAATTCCAGCCAGTGGGAACACCTGCAGAGCTCTCAGCCAGTATGATGGATAATTAAATTAAGTAGCAAATAGAACTGGGTTAACCTCTAAAGGTTACAGGAATCCTTTCAGCTATCTGAGCTATTCAAAGCCATACACATACGCTACACAGGCAGTTCTGATTTACAAACTTAAACCCCAAGTGTCAGAGAGTTGAGATCCCTTTCCAGAAATTATACAAAGAAATTCTCCTAAAACCCCACTCCCATTGCTAATGAAGTCTCAGCATCACTGCAGCTTGTGCTTAGAGAAGAGTAGGTATTTGTTCCATTGCCACTCAACAATGGCAGGAAACTGAAGATACATTGGCCATGATGGGGCTTTATTAGTGTCAGGATCTGGCTATTCCAGGCGGAAGCCGGAGGCCGGTGAGTCGAGCCCAAGAGAAGGTGCGGGCCCGCAGCGGCCTCGAGGCAGGGGCCATCTCTGCCGCCCCGACAGCCGCGCTCCCGGCCAGCCGGGGGAACGGCAGCGCTTCCGAGAGGCTCCCAAGGAGGACGGTCTCCAAGTGGCCTCCCGGCAAGAGGTGGTGATGCGGGGACCAAGCCGCTGTGTCCGGACACCGCAGCGCAGAACAAGAGCCGCGACTCCCTCCTAACACAATGCACTTCTTTCCCCGCTACCTTTTCAGCACGGTTGCTGGGCCTGCAGGAGGAGATTCAAATGCCTCTGACAACACCGTGCAGCGGCGCAGCGGGCAGGCTCAGCCCGTCGCTGGGATTCACACCGCTCACTTCCACTGCCGGTAGCTGCTCACCTTCTGGAGCGCGCTGCAAAGCCAGCAGAGCTCGCGGGCCTGGGGATCGACACGCCACCGCTAAGCAAAGAAGAGCCTGTGATTTTCCACGCCTGCGTTTTGATTTCAAAATCTGACATCACAGATAAGTGTTAGTTGAAATAATTGTAAAAAATGTGCTTTTAACTGAAGCATCTTTAAGACAAATGGGGTATCATTAGCAGCAAGACAACTTATTGTTATTGTTTAAGACTTAGCAATGATTATTGTTGGCATACATACTGAAGTAAAAATCCTTTGGCATTGCTTTGGTTCATACATTAAAAATATTAATTATAATAATTAAAATATAAAATATTAATTATAATAATTAAAAATATTATTAGAATAATCAAAAATACAAAAATAAACAGAAAATAAAGCTTTTGAAAAACAAAGTATCTTCTTCATACAGATACAGCCCCTTCTATGTACACATAGCATTTCCAAAGCTACACACTGCCATGAAAGGGTTTGCTGGCCTTGCCCCAGCCAATTGGGGCAAGAGAAGATGCCCAAGCAAGTTCTGCTGCCAGAAACAAGGAAAACAACATAAGGAGCCTTGGGGGAAAAAAAATCCCTTTGAGGCTGGAGCTGAGACAGGGAGAGGGGAACAGGAGCACTGAGCAAACACAACAGCGTGCAAGAAACATGTGAGGGCAGGAGATGAGTAGGGAGAATGCGGAGGAGTGATAAAAAGAAGAGTGAAAAGAAAACAGAGATGTTGGCAGGGGTAACTCAGCCTTGGCCAAGAGCTGCTCAGTGCAAGAAAACAGGTGCCTGTAACAGGACCGGAGAGGTAACATCGCAGGTCTGAGCACCAGAAGCTGATGAGAGGTTAGCGCTCCTATCTCAGATGGCCTACGTGAGCTGCGTGCTCAGATATTTAACTGTTTTAATTAAATTTCATTTCCGAGTGAGAGGAAAAAAGGCACCAGAACGTGGGCAGATGCTGTGCGAACTTCTATTGTGTCTGCTGTGACCTTACAGGGCTCCCCTAGACAAAGGGTCTCGAGGTATCCAAGATAGACTGCTAGGAACTTAACGATGAGGCATGAAGTCAGGACAAAGAGGGGAAATGGAAAGGCAGTTTCAGATCAAGATTCTCCTTCAAATGTAGGAACTGGAAGACCTGTAAGAAAGCTCCCAGTGAAGGCCACTCCCTGGGCCAGGCAGCCCGCTCCTGGTGCACAGTGCCTGGGTGCAAAACACCCCCGGGGCTGCCCGAGCCACGGAGCGGTGCCGCCAGGCCACTCCATGGAAGCCGGGGCCTCGGGCTCCACATCACAGTCCAGCCTGCACCGCCCTACGCTGCCACAGCAACGGAGATTCGATGTCCAGTCCTGTTTCAGGACTAACAGTGAGTTGTTTCAGCCTATAATTTTATGAGGTATGAAAGGAAATCCATGGCAATAGCTTCTGTCAATGCTCAAGTTTCACATGCCAGTTACATTTGTTTCCAAGCAAGCTGTCAGTAAGAAACAGTTCAAGATCTAACAGATCACCTAATCTGAAGAGCAGCACTAGCAAATCAGATAAAAGACACTCCTTGCTTATATCAGAAAGAAACTGGAGGGGACAGTGATAATTAGCACTTGTAAACACTGGAGAAAGACAAAGCTTAACCAGAGGGCAAGTAGTGGATTTTTGAAAAGGAAAATATATTCTTGTGACATTAAGCATTCAAAATCACTTGGTTTTCATCTGGCAAACAAGTATGAGCTCTGCTAGCTTCTAAAAACAGGGAAGGACAGGTGGCAACACAGGGAATTCTCACTCAGTGCAGAAACTGTTTGTGTTGCGGATTGTCAGAGACCCACAGGGTTGTGGCATCTTCAGCCTTGGAGATACCGAGACCTTGAAGGGAAGCTGCTCTTAACTGCACCAGTTTCAAGCAGGGTTTGGACTAGAGAACCCAGAGGTCCCTTGTCCCCTGAGCAACTGTACGGCTCCTGCTCTTAAAGGATATTCTATAGGAACCTCTGCATTAGCCAAGCATAAAACAAGAAGCTCTTCTGTCCTATGACCACAGATAGGATTTTAAAAGCATCTCCCTTCTGCCTCAAAATCAAACACTTTTGAAATGATTCCAAGATTTGATTCCATTTGCACTGACCTAAAGGAGGGTCAAGGGGGATACATTTCATCCTGCGTTCGGAGCGGTCCACAAGGAATGGGATGTGCTCCTGCTGCAATCATGGCACACGAAAAGCAATAGGGAAGTCACCAACACCCCCAGCACCTGCCCAGACAGCAGTCATTCTGGGAAAGAGGGTCGTTCCCACGTGGTCAGTCTGATGGTGAGTGATGGAAAAACTTTTATCCAGTCTGTCTTTCCTTACTAAAGCACTAATTGAAATGGCAAAGGACGTCCCTCGACCCCTGTGAGCGCCCTCACAGCAGCGGCCGCAGTGCCCGAGCGAGCCGGGCTGCACCAGCTGAGGGACCACAGGAGGTTTATGCACATGCTCTAAGCTCGCCCTCCAGAGTCTGGGCCCAGCTCACACGCAGCCCTCCAGTGCACACCAGCGTCAGGGACCCACCATCGGCCCACAGGGCGGCCACGTGCAATCTAGCAGCAGACTCCCACCTCACTCAGCTTACGAGCATGCAAAGCACACACAGTATCACACACAGCGTGAGCTAAGTTTCAGTTGCTTGACTGATTTCAGCAACTAAAATCTCAACACTGCAAATATATGTACATATATACA
>JAVCKT010017184.1:9314-26152 GCA_032273925.1 Rhynchotus rufescens
TCCTCTCTCGCTTTCTGTTTTTTCTTGACCCTGTTAGGGGGAAGAGAATCCAGCTTATTAAGAAAATGAAGGCCTGTTTTTTTTTTTTTTTTCCCTTGTCCTGTACTGCATGTATGCTTGTGCCTGCAATTGTTAAAGTTATTGCTTGCTTTGTACCTAATTAGTGTCCTTGGAATTAAATGAACAGCTCTGTATACACCTCTAGCTCCTGCAGCCATGTTTGTGCATTGAATAATTGATTCTACTCTGCTAATCAGATAGGGACATAATGAGCCAGTTTAATTAAATGGGGATCTAACCTGGTGAACACTGGGAAAATATTTGCTCATTTACTTAGTAAAAGGCCACAGTTGCTTTTCATTGGATGGAAGGGAAGGTTATGGAAAGTAAAGTAGGCTTTGAAAGCAGAAACAGTTCGCTGGCTGTCTACCCCTAGCAAATAAGGGTTGTTGAATAAGAAAATGGTTTAGCAAGTTTAAAAAAAAAAAAAAAAAAAGCTTAATCAAAGGGCCAGAAGACGCTGAAATTGCTGACAGGTTTCTCTGCCTTTCCCAAAGGTGTCAGCATCACTGTTCTGCTCTGCTCTGAGAGGCAGGTTGCCTGCTCTTACAGCCCTCAGTGATTTGCAGAAAGAATTTCAACTCAGTTGCCTGCCAGTTGGTGCCCGTGTAACTGCAATAAGGTAAGATCCAGCTGTAGTTTATCTTCTGGGTAGTAGAGCGGACCTAACTTCAGGTGCATCTGTGTTTTCTGTGAAACGTGAATGTTTATTCTGCTATTGTCTTATAAATACTATCACGAAGCTCCTCGAGTTATTTCTATAGAGGTTGGTGTCAATGTGAAAACTTAGGAAACAGTGATTGGGGAGCAGGGGAGGGCTGCCAAGAGTTATGTAACTTTAAAGTTTGAGATATTCTGAATATGCAGCTAAAGCCTTTGAAGATAACATCTGATCATTTTCAAACTCTTAAGTGACTACAGCAGTAATTCTTTAACTCCAGCTAAATCTTTGGAATAGGACGATGATTATGGTCTCTAAATGCAAAAGATTATTCACATTTTCAGCAACATCATAAGTGAGACTAACAGTAGTCACCATAATCCACAAAAGCAAGCACCAGCTAAATACACATCCGTAATTCTAATTGCACATCAGACTAACTTTACTTGCAGGGATAAAGTAGTGCAAGGCCAATACAGAAACAACATGGTGCTCATCTGCTGTGGTGTGCTAGGATGAAATAGCATATTGACCCTGAATCCATACTCTGAGTAAAAGCAATTGTCATTCTGCCACTGTAACACCTTGTTGCCAGTGGCGATGTAATTAAAGCTGTGAGGACTCATTTTCCATTCTTATCTCTTAAGCTCGTCTGAATCAGAAACTGTTTGTCTGTGGTAACTGAGAAAACGTACTACAAGGCTACATGTTTATGTATGAATTTTTGGTAGTCTATTTTTTTTTTTTTTTTTGTGGGGCGGTGAGGGGACAGCTTTAAGCGTCTTATTTCCAACATCCATTCTCCTACTGTGTATATATAAAAAATATAGCGTGTGTGTATGCATAGAGATATATATATAATTTTATATATATATTCGATTCACACACACATATATATATATATATACACACACACACAGTTTAAATTTTACTCACCCCCTTTTCTCCTCTATTAAAATTCCGAATGGCTAAGAGGATTTTCTCAATTTAGTCATACTTTTAATCTTCACTGAAATGAGTGATGACTTCTTATAATAAAAAGTTGACAGGCTTACATTGCGCACCGGTGGATTAGTTTCCCTTGGTGATGAGGTTTTCTTTTGTGCGCCGTGTGTCTGTTTGATGGAGGTTTAACAGAAAGCATTTTGGCAGAAATTGGATGCAGCAGGGATCATCTGGAGATGGCTGCTGTTCGATATTAACTGCACACAGTAACTTTTTATTTATTTATTTATTATTCTTCAGCCAGGTGACAGAAGCAGTCAAAGCATGTTTTCTTCTCCTGAAAGAAATAGGAACATGTGTGTGTGTGTTTGGGCTCGGGGGGAGGCAGGAGGAATTATAAAATCAAATGTATATGCGTGTTATCAACCTCTTTAAGCATAGTGGTTTATTTGCTTTTAGCTTTTGTTTAACAAAAGCACATGAGTAAGATATTCGCCATAAGAAGTCGTCAAACCCATGAACAACTACTATTTTTTTTCAAAAAACAAAAAAAAGACTCAAACACCCAAACAAATTGCTCTTCATTCTCAGTGAAGAGGGGTACAGGCATAAAATTAAATAGGACACTGTTCTAGAGGAAAGACTGTGCTTTGTTTGAATGTGCATGGGCCTACTTCTTTTATGGAAAAAATATAGTTCTAAAAATATTTTTTTTTATAGCTTTTTACAGTTTCTACAATACAAGCAAATGTAACTGCTTCCCAGTATCTTCAGTAATGCTACTTGATTGGTCTGATGAAGACTTAAGACAATTTCAATGTTAATTCGTGACTGATCAAATACTTGCTTTCAGACACCCATACATACTGCAACATGCATGTTACGAGTTGAAATCTAAATCTGTAACATCTGCCTGATTAGCTCTAGTTTATAATTCTATATCAATAGGTATACTAGACACAAAAAGACCCTCCTTTCAGAAGTCCTAAGTAGGTCTAAGTAATCAATGGAAGCTCTTCTCTAGCTCTTGCGAATACAAAGCCCACACAAACCAGAAATATGCCCCAGGAGACACTGCTTTTACCAATCCACCTTTCTATCTTTCACCAATTTATAAAACAAAACAAAACAAAACAAAAAAAAAAAAAACAAAAAAAAAACACCCTCAGAATAGTGCACAATAGTGCTGTTCAAATTTTCAAATTCAGGCTGTTTGGCCAGATTTAGGCCCACAGAAACAGACGGATTCATGCTATGCAGGAACTGGTCTTTCAGAAAACACATCCTGCAAGTACAATAAGAGCTCAGTGTCTGGGCAATCCAATTGCATAGACAACTCTAGAAAGATCTTCAGAAACATTTATATATATTTCAAAGTATGGCATGCTTAATATGCATGGTCTTATAATTTGGTTCTAGATGTCCAGATATTAGTGATTTCAATTTTATTTCTTCAAAAAAAAGTTAATGTCAAATAGTTACTCCTAGAATAATAATGAGCAGCGTCTAAGCACTTTTCACACTTTAGAATTTTAGCTGACACGTAAAGATGTAGTTTATTTTTCTTTTTCAAATAGTAAAAAAACAATATTCTCCTCAATTTCACTGAACTTTTCAGAACTGAAGCAATATGTTTATAATAGAGATAGGAAAAGCTTAATCTGTACTTACCTCTGGTTCAGACAGCCAGCAGTGACAATCCTGCTTTCCTTGTCAAGTTTCAAGAACTTGCAATCCTTAATTTAAACACTTGAGAAATCTATGGAGCCTGTCAGTCTAGTTAATGAAGCCTCCTCCTTCCCCTTTTTTAAACAAAATCTGACTTTCTTTAAAGACCACTTAAGGCATATCTCTGATTATACAAACAGGTTCTGTCCTAGAAGAATGAATAATCCAATAATACCTCTTTTGACTTGTTTCCTTCACCACTCCCAATCATTCTTGAAAGGCATATAGCTTCTTTAAAAGTAAGGAGCTACTAAAAATAGTCTGGTCTAAGATATACAAGAGATATATGCCATTTTCAATACAAAGAGTTTAACACTGCTTTGATTGGAGGGCTTCTTGATCTTGCATCTTTTTTTAGAATTGTGTTTATGAAAACATAATAAATTAATGACTGCTTAATATTCCATTACATAGCTGTGAAAATAGACTCTTTTTTCCAGGTATTTACAGTGAGTTAAGCTGCTTGCTCCGCACCACAAAGCAAACATGAGAAGGGGCACATAAGATGATACCAATATTGTTAAAATGCATTCAGTTGTTCCGAAAGTTAGACTCACCTAATTAGGTACATGTTGGCACCTAGACTTTTGAAGTCTTAACCTCAGTTCTCTAGACATCTTAAAGTAATTTATATAACAGGGAATCAGATGCTCAAAATAAGACTGATATCTCACTATGCTAAATGCTATGAAATATACATTGTCATTCCCTTACCAATGAATTTGCACTCTCCCCAGGACAAAACACAAGAAATGATTTTACACGTGGTGTAAATTCTATGTATTTTTTTTCCTTCTATTTTGTATTCTAATTGGAGAAGTGAAGTAGGACAAAAACATATAGGAGTGGCAGAAATGTATGTTCACATAGTTCAGTTGTTTATATAGCTGTTAGAAAAGTAGGTAAAATCATTAAATACTCATGACTGAATTGGCTACCCAGAGGGAATTGCCAGCACTGATAATAATTCCTGTTCTTCTCATGGTAGAAAAGAATCTTGTGATAAAATGCGAATGTGAACATTAATGACACAGTATGCATTAGTACAGACAACGGAGAACAGTAAAAAAACATGAAAGAGTCTATGTTCCTTGACTACTGAGGCTAGCATCTGGTAATGAAATTACCGTCAAGCCTGGGCAGAATTAGGCGCAAGTAGGAGTAGAGAATTTGAGAATAAGTTTAAATGTAAAAGGGGTGGAGCAGGATCTGCATATACTGTAATAGGGACAGAATTAGGGGTCAGAAGAACTACACGAGCCAGAGGTGTCTTGAAAATCTCTTGGGAATGGGAAGCTGATTATATTGAAGAAGGCCAAAGAAGATTACTCTAAATGTCAAGCTGGGGCGGGGACCAGAGCAGATGATGAGGAATACAAAAGTGGAAACTCTTTGGTGAAACCAGGCATAGATTGGGTTTCGTAATGTTAGAGAGGCATGGATGGCAAGATAGGATTACTATCATAAAGACTGCTTAGAGAGGTAGAAGACAAATACAAAGATGGCACCTCATTTCCTCATTGGATAATAAGAATGTCAATAGATCATGTCAGAATAAAAAACAAATACAGGATAAAACTGGTTAAGAGTGGAAAAGAAGGGAGTTTGAATTAAGAGCATAAAAATGGTACTATCTCCTATGTGAAGATTTCTTGCATGAAGATCAGCAGAAGACATTAGATCTGATCCTAACAGCTTTCTGAAAGTTCGCCTTGACACATCTGTGACTACATGGCTTAGACCTAACATTCTTTATTCCAAAGTGTGAGAAAGACTCAAATGTAATATCATAAGACAGATAATCACATTTTCAAAGTTTTTCATATATAGGAGTATGTGTGTAGATTTGCACATTATATTCACTCACAGAAGTCTTTGAAACCAGACTTCTGGGTGCATCATGTTTGTCAAGCTGTGGAAGGCTTAAATCTAGATGCATAGCTTGATACCTGTTTGAATTGTCAGAAGGATTACGTTGAAAGATTTACAATTCAGTTAATCTTGTTGATAAGGATGTTCTATGCATGTCCTGAGCACATTAACCCCAATTCTCTAAAGAGTTGAGTATATCTTATTTGAAAAGACAACATTTTAATATCCAATATGATATCCAATATGAAATTGATGAATTTCCCTTCAACTGGTGCAAGTTCCTTCTCAATGAAGATTATCATCATGAGGCCTAGTGAAGACAGACAGTATTTCAGGCTACAGACGAGTGGTGGTTACAAGCTCACAGTTAAAAAAAAAAAAAAGTTTGCCTACAAAGTCCTACTTGTATGCCAGGAGATATTCTTATGGTATTGAAATCACAGTTCAAAATCAGGGATGAATTTCTAACTTGGACTGAAATTAAAACAGAATGTCAATCACCAGAAAGCCTATACAAGAGACTGTTTCAGGAGCAAGTCTACCCATATTCATCTATGCTATTGCTTTCTCTTATCATTCCCTTAGCTTCTGGAACTGGCAAACACTTTGCCCGTTTGCTTGATATGCGTCAATCTGCTAGCATTTGAGTCTGTCATGTTTTAACTCTTTCTCATACTGACTGCTTTAGCTACTAAAAAGGCTACAAAGATAACTGAGCCTTAGAGGACTTCATAACTAGAGAGATCTGAAGTCGGTGGTTTGGATGTGTCTCTCCAATAAGGCTTACAACAATCTGAGGCGAATCCCCCTAGCCCTTGTACAAACTGCTGTCTGTAGCTTCCTTGGGTCGATTGCTGCAGACAGGTCCAGGAGATTGAGGATAAAAGTCTGCCCTTCACCCAGAAACAGCAGATCACTGGCCATCAGTTCACAAATGCCATTTTTTTTCTCTCCACGTGCTGACCTGAAATACAGATTGTGCTAGCCTAGTGTATTGATTCCAGTTTCCTCTCTGACTAGTCTCTCCCTGAGTATACTCCAAAATGAAAGGTTTGAAACTGGCTCGTAGCTAATGTGATGCAGTTCCTTCACTGAGAAAAGAAAGGGACCTGCGCTAACAGGGCCATTGATGAATTTAGCCAAGTAAAATGTAGTTGCTGAGGATAACTAATGCCACAGGTCAGAGGCAGAGGTCAGCATGAAACCACATTTAGGTTTCCATTACCACCAGAGATGTAAATTTGATTTCTGTAATGAAGGCCAAGGTGTTTCTTGGTCAGCAGGCAGGAGTAACTCACTGCAACATACAAAAGCTGCTCCTTAGAGGTCCCACCTCATCTCCTGCAAGGACATGATAACCCAAAGTGTGTACACAATACACATTTAGGACAACAGCATGATGCCACAGGTCATTCTTAACACCAGCAGAGGAATAAGGAAGTGAAGCCCTAAGCCTGTGCATCACATGCAGGTAGGCATATAATTGCAACTCTAATGTGGTAGCTGAATCAGGCACTTATTAGATCCACTGAGCTAAAATTATTCACTTAAAACCAGTGCATTCCTGCTGAAGCCAACAGCATAACAGACTTAAGTCAATACAGAACATGGTATATTGTATTTCACATACATATTTAAAGCAGTGTGTCTTTGCATGGTCGTTTGCAGCTTCATTACATGAATACATATGTTCCTGCTGCTGTAATTCTCTTGAACGGTATAAATAATAGATATTCTTCATAAGCAGTTGACCCCCTGGAAAGAGAAAGGGAGTAAGAGCTACCTCGCACAATTCAGCTTGCACTTGAACTCAAAGTCACTGGATAAAAATCAGTTAGAGGAATGCCTGCAATGTGTCATTGTCTGCTACCTCCAGTGTCACTCTGGTCACTAGCACCAAGGTATTTATTACATAGAAAAGACCGGGGTGGAAAACAGTTGAAATAATGCAGCTTGTTAACCTACTACTTTTCAAGTCTTTGGGGGCACTTTTATTTTATTTATTTTTTTTTATCAGGATCAATCATGTTGTAACAGAAGAGGCCTTTGGCATCTAAACAAGTGTGATGCCTCCTCCTTTCTCATAGCCAGCTAAAAGAATAAATATCTTTTATGTGGTTCATAGGCTCCACCAAATCAGAGATTCAGATAATTCTAAATTCCCTTAAAGACTTCATTCTACCTAAGCACAACAGAAAACAAATGCAGAACAAGGAAGCCAAGATTTTCTTTGGCTCTCAGGCTTTGCCAAGGTTAAAATTAAAATAAAATAAAATAAAATAAAATAAAATAAAATAAAATAAAATAAAATAGCTAGACTTTGTTTACCACTCCTACTAATAGATCTGGTATATATGTACACTGGTAACTGCTTCTGATCTGCAGCATTACCTTATCAAGATAGCTGTTGCTTTACATTTTTTGGAGGTCTAACTTGTGTCTGCTATGGATTTGCTAGGTCTAGACAGATGGGAGCTATGGCATTTTTCTTCTAAAATGCTTATCTGAAAAGAGAATTCAGCTTTTAATTTTCAATGAAATCCTGCATCTTTCATCTTTCCCATGCCATAGACATTTCATCCTTTCTACAAAGAAGAAATACTTTCTAGGAATACTTTTTCTTTAAAGATACTAAGATACAACACTATAACCTTTAAGATTGCTATTACTACCATACAGAAGTAAAGCAGAAAGAATGCTAGTCTAGTTTTGATCACTGAATCAGGCTTAGGCCTGCACCAGTAAGGGTTAGAAGAAAGCACTTACTTGCTTTGTCTTCAATTGCGCTCTAACCACTGGGACAAAAATAGGCAGTATAAAGAAAAACAATAGCATCCAACATGAAAGAAGCATCCAAGCAATATTAAAGTTGCATCCAAGTTTCATGAAAGAAGCATCCAAGCAATATTGAAGTTTCAGCCTTATAACTGAGAAATGCACATGCTTAAATCACTTAATACTCTTGAAAAATATCATCTTAAATTCGGTACACTGGAAATGAACAGAAACGCATACTCATTTCTATTTTAGCAGAAAGATGAGAAAACAAGTCCTTTGTCCTTCCTCACCCAAACAAATTTATTATAGAGCAAGTACAACCTAATATTATACTCATACGTCAAGATAAAGTCTTAGTTTTTTAACACATTGATGTCAATAGAGTATTAGTCTGGATTTACATCTTTGTAACTGAGATGAGTCTTCAGCACAGTATAATTTTTTTGCCTCCCTTATGGTTAGTTATAGTATAAACATATCCTGCCTCTTTCATACAGCCACCTGCCATTTTTGCTTTATTGCTGCCAGAAGGTTTAAAGGCATGCTTTTAAATATCTTGAAAGTTTCCTGTTGATAAGAAAAGGTGGTTTTAGCACTTTTAAGTAAACAGTAACGCACAAACATCACAAATCATGCTTTTTGATAGAATCTATATTAGCTGCATGATGCATAAGGGAAACTACTGTGTGGGGAGGAGGGGAAAAAAAAAAAACTCAATTTTTCTCAGGGAGACCTAACAAAAAGTAGCTGCAAAACCTGGGCTGGATATATGCTGCTCTATATCAAAACAATTAAGTCAGAGTTTGAAATGGTCTTTATAATTTTTTTATCTTGGTAAGAACCACTAGGCAGTTCTTCAGATGAGATAGCAGTAGATAGATCACAACTCCCATGGATATTAGCTAAATTAGCAATCTAAAAAAGTATTCTATTCCAAAATCTCTACCTCAAATGGGAAAAATATCCACTATGTCCAAGAAAACAACTGAAAAACAGTAGCACAAATAAACACTTCTTAAAAGTCACTGCGGTGCTTTGAAAGGGTGATTCTAGTATAATTTCTGGAATATTACTGCTATTTCTGGATAGCTGGCACATTAAGGCTAAAATAATTGCTATCATAGCAAATCATTGCTATATGTTTAAAAATCTGTAATACAAAACAAATCCATTCAACAGACAGCAAGTTAAACCACAGGTGACCCAAACAGAAAAGGTTTATTATAAATCATTGGTACTATGCATTGATTCAGACTCTAAACATGACCTCCTGCCTGGATACCTACAAATACAACTCCCCTGTCAAGAATCACAGCTTCAGGGTGTCGGCAGAAAACCAGATGCACATTTTACATAAAGCCCAAACTGACAAGTGGCAAATTTATAGCCTCTGTGTTTGGAACTGTTCTTAGAAATATACCAAGTACAATTAAGATAACCTCTTGGAAGAAAAGTGAGTGATATGGTCACACCCAAGGGTGAATATTCATAGCAAAAGATTCAAGATACATTTAATCTTTTCTCTCATCAATTGAGAGATCTCTATGAAAAGTTTCCCATTTTTAATATTGTTTCAGATGTTCCTTAGTGTGTAAATAGCCTGATTTCCATTACTGCTTTTGCAGCATGAATTTGATTAGCTGAACAGCATAGTACAGTTGCTACTTCTGAACTAGATGACTAATATATTATAACCTGAGAATAGATACTAGGTACTTGTATTTATGTCAAGACTCTTGTACCTAGACTTCCACAAAACCTTTCCTTATGTACAAAAGTACTGGCCAGACAATATTCTTTGAAGAAAGCTAGCTAGCATTTGTAGATGAAATCACTTGTAAAGGAGTACATAGCTGGTTGAAAAACTCTACTTATTGAGTAGTTACCCATGATTGACATTCAGAATAGAAGAGCTCTTCAAACTGCTGGAGGGACTGGTGGACTAATTCCAGTTGGAATTCACATTAACAGTTTAAGCCACTTTCATAAGGTTGGTATAGAGCAGCAAACAAATAGGGAGACTGAGTACTTGGGCAGAGAGATCCAAATTTGAAATGACCTTGATACACTGGAGAAATGGGCTGAAAACAGCAAGGTGAAATTCAACAGAGGCAAGTGCAAAGTGCTGCACTTAAAATGGAAAAATTAAATAAAACTGGGTATAACAGACCCAGAATTGGGCCTGCATAAAATAGTCTGGGAGCTGTGGTGAAACTGTATCAAAGCTGCAGCTTATTTCAGGGAGACTGGGAAAAAAAAATGAAAAGGCTCCATGGAAGAATTAACGGAAGACTTCCTCTACTCAGTGATGAAAAGACCTCTGCTGAAGTAGTAGACCATAGACATGAAGTTACAGGAAGATGGGAGAAAATCAACACAAACGCAAAAGGAAACATTTGGATCTGGTCTTGTTTGATGTTTAATCTACTTTGAATGAGGCTGCTGCCACAGAAGATTCCCACATCTGTCCACATGCTCCTGCTTCATTCATGTCTAATCTAGTGACTAGGAGGCTACAAGCTGGCTCCTGATCTGAACTAGCCCACCAATCTATACATTATGAGACTACACGATTATCTGTTCTGGTTCTAATGGAAAAGTTGGGAACACCAGAATGCACTGTAGAGCGAGCTGGGCTGCATCACCCAGCAGCAACCTTCAACAGTGCCAAAAGAAACTAAGCGAAACTGTGCTTTGAGGCTGCACATCTGCGGGGCTGTCCTGTCATCTTGCTGCCTTCTTCCCACACCCCGTCTCTCAGTCCTCTTCTACCTTGGTCTGTACGATCCTGCCCACTCCTTTTCACTGTCTTTGTTGCTTACTGGAGTCCTTCATCAGCCTCTTTGGATTACAAACCCAAGGGAAAACTCTCTAATCTTTTGTTTTCTGATGCATGTTTTTTAGGATGCTAACATATATGTCCCATAGGCATCCATCCCTTGCTCCAGGAAAGACCCAGAGCATGAGCAGGCAGGAGATAGGGATACCATTCTAACACAGCTATTTCAAAGAGATGACATCCGTTATCCAAATATCAAGACAGACAGCACAATTCATAAAAATGCATTCAGATAAGCAAAAGAAAAAGATCCCCAGCTATTCATCTGTAATTCAAACAACATTTGCTCATATAACTCATTCATCTGGACAATTTACAAAATTGGCCTGGCTATGGTCCTATTTGCATGATAACAACAGCTGACAAAAGTTCTGGGAGCAAGAAGGATGACTCTATGACTAAGGCCTGAAGGTAAATTGGATAGTCAAGAACCTCCCTTCTCATGGGGTGATAACAAACATTTTGTCTGAATAGAAAACGGTTATTTTCAGAGGAACCTAAAAAGAGCAATTAGGCTTAATAGGGTGAAGGTATAAAACTAGGCCCTAGAACAAAAGTTAACTGTGTTGTTTCTTCTCACCTTTCTCTCTCATTTACTAAAACTTAGAAGCAGCAAGCTATCACCTGTGCTTAATTTCACACTTGTTAGCTGGCTGCCCTGTAGCAGCAGTGCCAGACGTCACACACGGCACCTACACGCCACCTCTGCCCACAGCATCAGAAAACCAGGTACACCAACAAAACAGCAGGAAATGCCCTGGGTACCCATTTCCACCTCATCCTTATTCACTCCTTCTGGTATCGGAGCTGTCCCAGTTCTTGCAGGAGCAGTCTGTTTACTCACATAGTGAACTAGGCTGAGTTTAACATTGGAGAAAGAAAAATCAAGGTCCTATAAGTACAAGTCTAACTTAGGAGAGGAAACTGCATCAGAGAAGGAGGGGTAAATGTGGGGAAAGGTTAACAAATTCTTGTGGAGGCCTGCCCATCAAAACCAGTGTCTTGTGAAACTATGGTCTCAGCCATCATCCCAATCCTGCACTATTAAATAAATGACAAAATTAGAGTAACAGGAATGGCTCCATCTATTTACTTGGGGTTACTTTCAATCTGCACCAGTGTAATTGAGAAAAATTTGGGTTATGGTAAGATTTTTCAAGCTGTCATAGCAACATTATAGTACAGAAAGATTGAGATTTATCTCAGATGGCAGGGGTAGTATATTTATCCTCATCACAAAAATTTGGGGATTGTGAGTTCTTTTTTCCCCTCTGTATCTTCAAAAGACCAAAAAAAAAAAAAAAAGAAAAGAAAAAAGAAAAAAGGGTGGGGGGAGAAAGTTCCACTATAAAAGGTATTTGTCAAGAACAGCCATCGGCCAGCACCACAAATGAGCAACTCCAACGTGAAAATACTTTCAAAGTTCTAAATGAGTTGTCCCTGTGGTAATAAAGAAAGCTGTTTTACAGCATGACAGTATGTAAGACAGCATTGTCAGCTATAGTTTATTTAAAGCACAAGGCCTGTAACAGGAAAATAATGACTTTAATAAAATTTACTATTGACTTTGTAGGCTAAAATCTTTCTGTCATCAGGAATACAGAAAAACAACCTGCCTGAAAGCCCTTCACTTAAATATATTCCTTTAATATTTCAAAGCAACTTGTGACTTTTTTTTTAATATACATGCTACTTCAAAAGATACTGTAGTGGGGTGGAAATTAGTATTTTTAATAGAAAGTTGGAATTGCTTACATAAGGGAAAAACTGGTAATGACCTATGACACTGTCTACTGAAAGCAACATTTGAGGAAACTGCAAAAGCAGTTAATGCAATTCCTTGAAAATCTGTATAAAGCTATGTCACAAATGAATGATTTATAAATTACTGAACGTCCTTCTCATCTAGAGGATATCTTTTAATCATGTGCTGTAGTTTTCTCTGAGTGAACTCCAAAGAGCCTGCTACAAAGATACACAGAAATCTGCAGCATGTTAACAAGGTTGGGGTCATTTCTAAGAATTGAGGGGGGAGCAAACAATAAAAAACCCTCACATTCGGCATGATTTTACTTTCCAACCAATTTGATTAAATGCACTACAGCTTGCTGGTAGTGTGTAAGAGGTCATGCCTTTTATATGAAAAACTGCAGAATTTTCATTCCTTTAATGTTTTTTTTACATAGTTAAAATAAACTGTGGTAAAAAGTTTCCCAACAGCATATGACAGCTCAATTTAGAGGTGAAACCTTTTAATAAAATCTCATGAAATGAATGCTTTGGTTTATGCACTCTGTTTGTGTTTCCCACTGGAGTGCTTAGCATTGTGAAGAGGTGGTTTCTTTCTTTACTACTTCAGTGCAACATCATGAAGGAGAGACTGGAGCTTTTGAAATAGAAAAGCTGTAGCTTAGCCATGGTGAAATTGTTGATGGAGGAATCTTAATTTACAGTGAAAATGCTTTCCTCTTGACTTTAAAAAATGCTATTGTGCATTAATTTACATTGCAGATAATTAATTAAAATTGAAGAAAAATATTCCACAGAGGCTTTTAGAAAGGACTCTGGGGTCCAGGAATAGTATTAAGAGGGGAACCAATTAAAGATTTATCTGAGAGTGAATAATTTTGCTAGGACTTTGGCAAAAGAACGAGTTGAAGTCACATTTGTCGTGGCTTTGTCTTGTTTCATGCACATCCACAAAATCCTTTTTTATGCTTGCTGAGGGAAATATCAAGGAATAAGTAATCTTTCCATGAGAAAGCACAGTGCCTGCCTTTCCTAATGCACTACACAAACACCACCTATAAAAAGCAGTAGCACCTTTCATAAACTTCAGAAAGTTTAATCATGCAGTCCATAGAAAATTTAACTCATTTCCACACTTACCACTGTGGAGCTCATTCAGAGCTAGAGAACTAGGAAGACAAAAACAAGTCCAGAGGAGGACCAAGCCTATAGGAAGCAACTATTCATGTCATCAGAATTATACAGGCTCAGCCTATCTGTCCAGGCAAGTGTTAGCAAGTGATGCCAAAAATCATAAATCCAATAAAATATAAATCACAAGGAGGAAGCATCCCATTGAATGAGTGCTGTACAGGCTCCGAAACCACAGTCCTTACAGGATGCTAGCCATAAAATATTTGCTCTTGTACACTTGCACGGTGGCTTAAAAAGGTGCCTGCCCAGAACTAAGTTCACCTCCATGTCTACTGGAGGTTACCAGCACTCTAGAGGTTTTCTGCAATTTGAATTCAAAAGAGGTAGTCTCAAAATATTTCACTTTTTGTAAGCATGACAGATTTTTGTAAACATCAAGGTCATTAAGAAAATAATTGTTTGCAGCACACTACTACTGGCATTCCTCCTGCTGGATTTAGCCCCATAAAAACTACAAGAAATCTAAAAGCTACAAAAACTTGTTCAGGTATGACAGCTCATGAAGATTCAACAGCAAGACTAAACGTGTTGCACCACTTACTTACAATTTACTCAGATCTTTAAAACAAACTTACTAGGGTGAATGAAGGATAGAGATAATTCTAGTTGTCCCCTCTTAACTTCCTTTCCCATTCCCTTTAATCCTCATCTCATGCCAAAGCACTGGGGAATTAAGAAGTGAAGAGGTAATATATTAGGTATAATCTATTTTCCATTGCCAATTTACACAGCTTTGTACAGAAATGAAATATAATTAATAGTAATTCTTAAATATTTATCAGCTATCTTTAATAATATAGGATTATACTTAAAGACATTTATTCTAGACGTAAGGGTATTTAGATTTTCTAAAACTGAAAAACTTTACAGCTTGACTTATTCTATAATTATGTATCATCATTAGCTAATAACATTTATTACTACTTGCATTACCTCTATGCACCTTTTTTTAAGATTGGGTCATATTCTGGACAATAGGATTTAGTCTCTTAGAAGTCTATAGATGTCAAGAATTGTGGTCATTGATATATTACAGCCAGAAAATCCAAAAATGCTTCGTATATGACTTCACTAATTGCAACCAGAGAAGATTACATTGAGGTAACAAACTCATGTAAGGATACAGTTCTATTAGGGGCATTTTACTGTTCTGGGAATACTCCTGTACTAAATCAGCAAAGTACCCCTGGCTAAAGGTACACAGGAGACTGTGTGCTATCGGCATAGTAAAATCATCACTTACCTGGAAAAGAAATCAAAACCACATTGGTAAAAGCACTTTTATTAATTAGATCTGTGTATACACAAGAAATTTTAAAAGAAAATTTTACCATACATCAGTACTAGCTATGCCATTACTTGATCATCTTTTTTTCATGTTTCTAGCTTTCACTTACAGTTGTGACTAATAAACTTTCTAATAGACTTTCTTTTCATCCATAAACCACCCTACCATTAACTTCAATCTGATTTTCACCAAACAGCAGATAAGCTTAATGACAGTAGTATAGCTGAACACTCAGAAGGAAAAATGGGATTTGGCTGCAGGAGACGTGCAGATGATCTGCCATGGCTGACTGCTGAAGATTCACAGCTTATGACACAACGTATTTAGAGACTTCTGGTCCTGATTTTGTTTTAAGAGAAAGAATTTTTAATGGAATAAACCAGAAGCCATCCCCGCAACAACAGTGACCTGAATTCTATTATTGATAGGTTGGTACATTTTGAAGAAACTACTTCTACATATGAATATAACATATATTTTATTTCCCCTCTCTATACATGGCAACTTTCCTTGTACTACTTTTGAAGATAGTCATATTTTCCTCAAATATGACCCCTTTGAAGGGGTGATATCTGGAAGATGGATTTCAATGGAGTACCTGCCCGTATTCCCTAGCAAATGCATAGTAGGTTTTCTTGTTAAAAAAGATAACATTTTCAAAAATTATCTTGATACTCTTAGAGCTGTACAAGGAAAATGCACGACTAGTCAACTATCCCAAAAGATAAAATATCAAACACTTGGGTTTTCGTACATTTCTGACTCCATTTCTTATTATGTAAACTGTCCTATTTTTGAGTAACATTGTAGGTATTCTAAGATCCTACAGTTTAACTTGACTGACAGACAACAAGGTAAAAATGACAGAGGGCAATTGTCTTGAATTTTCAATTATTTGTAAAATAGAAATAAAATCAAGAAAATTATCAAAATTGGTAAGAGTTACAAGTAAAACAGTGATTAAATCTATTGTCATCTATAATATTCAAATAGTCAATTAAACTAGAATTCAAGAGAGCCTGCAGTTGACAGGAGATGTAGGAAAGATATCAAATTATTGTGTCAGGTTTTATTCTTTCATTAGGCTTTCCCCCAAAAATTGAAGGGAGCATTGGAAAAAAAAAAAAAGATAAAGTAAACAGGAAGAAATTAATTTTTTGATAAAACTATCAGAAGCAAAACCTACCTTGGATGTCATTTAGTAAACTTAAGATATTATATGAACAGATTTTATATAAAGAAAAGAAAGGCTCAAACTATTCTTGTGTATTTTATTTATTAAGTAGTAAACAAGACAAGATTTTAAAAAAAGGGAAATAAAAAAACATCTTTGCATAGGACATGAAGACAATGTATAAGGACTTATTCATAAGGACAATGCATAGATAGCTGCTGCTCTGGCGCCATAAAAGAGGCAATGCTTCTCCAACTTATTAAAGTTTATTTAAAAGCCTGAGCAGCTGCCAAATTTCCTAGTTTAATCCATTTCAGTAGGATGTCACAGAAAGAAAAAGAAACATGAAAAGAACAAGGAAATACATTGAACATCTGCTCCAAAAGACCGAAACACCCAACAAAGGCTGAGCACATATAGATTTTAGATTCCAGATGTTAAAAATCAAGGCATAACCACTTTTAGAAAACACCCCATTCATCTATCTCAGGAATTTCTAGTGCCCACCATGATAGCATCTAAATGCTGAAGACAGTAATGAGCTGCCAAA
>JAVCKT010017184.1:28607-38817 GCA_032273925.1 Rhynchotus rufescens
AGAAATTTCCATTCTCTTTATTAAGAAATTATGATAGCTCAGTGCTTGAAGAAAAAATCAGGACTAAGGAACCTCAGTCCGGATTTTGGAGTACGTCTTAGACTCAGGCTCTTCAAAGTCTTGCCCTTACTTTTTATCCAAACTGCAAGAGGATAGTTTTATTAATTTCAGCTGGAGGTTATATTGTCTTTTATCTTATTTTTCAAGGCATGTG
Organism: Rhynchotus rufescens; assembly: GCA_032273925.1. NCBI lineage: Eukaryota > Metazoa > Chordata > Aves > Tinamiformes > Tinamidae > Rhynchotus > Rhynchotus rufescens. The sequence continues at coordinate 28,822 of JAVCKT010017184.1, forward strand.
TGAGCAGAGGGGAAGACTTCAAATCTATAGCTCATCAACTTTAACAACTTTTTTTCTTCTTTTTTTTAAAGCAGGATTTATATAATGTAGAACACAGGACATTTACTCATTAAACTCTTCCCTGGGGTACCAAAAGCTCGAGCCTTTCTACTGTATACTGAGTAGGAGGAAGGAGATTTGGAAAGACAAGGGGGAAAGCAGGCAATTTTAAGAAGCCCTTGGTATTTTTTAGGCATTTTAGGATTGTATCTATTTCATTGTGTAGTTGTTCACCTTGTACTTTTCTGATATTGCTTTGCTACTCAGTAAATATACCAGCAATTATTAACTCAGCTGTAGAAACTCACGTTACCTCCAAAATAAAAATAAACATCACCTGACAACAGCTTTAGATGTGCCATACAGGTAGCACTTTCTAGAATATTAGAAAGGCAATAAGCTGAAAAATGTGGAACTAAGAAAATGATGTAGCCCTAAGAGCTGTCACAGGAAGTCCAGACACCTTCCAGTCACATACTCCTAAGCTTGGATTAATCCTTAATGGCTTTATAGGTAGTATCCCCATCTCATATATCTTAAATAACAAGTATTCTGGATGGCTTAATGCAAGACCACAAATGATCCTTGAATATTTTTTTCTTCGAAGAATCGCCTTCAAAGGTCATCAAGGAGCCAAAAAGAGCAGGCACTCTGATGGACCTCATATGTTTAAAAAAGGAAAAACAGATTCAGTTGTGAAGGTTTGGGGGACAGCCTAGGGTGTAAGGACCATGAGCGGGTAGAAGTCAAGATCCTGTAAGAATAAAGCAGGACAAAACACAGGATTACAATCCTGACCTTGATGAGAGGGGACTTTGCCCCCTTCAGAGCAAAATTCTTCCATTCTTGGAAAAATTCTGTGGGAGACAGCCGTTGAAAGAAGAGGGGTCCAGGAGAACTGGCTGATTTTTAAGTATCACCTTCTCCAGATTCAGGAATAGTCCATTCCAACATGCATGAAGCAGAGGTGGCAGGGAGCATGCACAGGTAAGCAAGGGCTGGCTAGACACTGAGTAAACTCAGACATGAAAAGCAAGGACATAAGTAGGAGAAATAGGGCCAGGTGACCTCAAAGCACTGTAGCTGCACAGCCTAAGCATGCAAGGCTAGGGTTAGGAAAGCCAAAGCTCAACCAGAGTTGAATCTGCTGAGAGATGAGAAGGACAACAGGAAATGCCAAGTATATGAGCAGCAAAGGGAAGATGAGAGAAAAGTTGGGTCTGCTGCTGAACAGGGCAGGCGACTGGTGACAGTGAACATGGAAAATGCTAAGGCCCGCAAAGCCTTCTTGCCTTCAGAAATCCTAGGTCTCTGAGACCCTTGAGAAAGCCCAGAGCAAGTGTGATAATTACCTTCTGTGCAGGGAAGAGCCAGGTACCAAGTTAAGAACTTTTAAATAAAGTAGATATCCACAACTGAGCTGCGGGAGCTCGTCTCTATGGCTGTGAGGCCACTCTCAATCTGAAAGATAATGGCAGTCAGCAGAGGCTTCTGAGAACTGGAAAAAAGCAATTGTCACCCCTCTCTTCGAGAAGGATAATAAGAATGCAGATCTCAAACCACAAGCCAGTCAATAACACCATGAACCTGGGAAGGTGGTGGATCCCATCCATTCCTACCGTGGACGCCAGCTCCAGACGTATTAAGGACAAGGCCATCAGAAGCAATCAGCATGGTTTTATCAAGGGGAAATCATGCTTTATCAACCTGCTAGCATCCTATCATGAAATGACTGGTTTGGTGGACAAGGGAAGAGCAGTGGGTGTTATCTTTCGAAATCAAGTCTTTTACCACTATTTTCCATTACATCTTCACAGACAACCTGATGAAGTATGGACTACATAAATGAATGATAAGGCGGACTGAAATGTGGCTGAACTGTTGTTGGTCTTCAAGTTATGATCAGTGACACAAAATCCATCCAGAGGTCAGTCACTACTGGTGCCCTCCAGGAGCCATTGTAAGGGCAGATATGGTTAAATCTCTTTCTCCATAACCTAGATGATGGGACCAAATGCATCTTCAGGAAGCCTGCAGATAATAAAGGCTTGAAAGGAGTGGTCAATATACCAGATGAGGTGCATTGCCTCGATGAAGGACTACAATTTCAAGTAATGGGGTGGAAGGAATGCATGAAGTTCAACAAATGTGGTACCAAATCCTTGGGAGGAATAACCCCAGGCATCAGTACAGGCTGGGGTCTAATCGTAGGATCACGGAATTGTTAAGGTTGGAAAGACCCCCAGAGGTCATCTAGTCCAACCTCCCTGCACATGCAGGGTCACATAGAACACGTGGCACAGAGCAGCATCCAAGGAATCTGATGAAATCTGATGAAATCTGATTTGCAGAAAGGGACCTGGTAGTCGAAGTGGAAAAGTTGACCATCTGAGTATCTAAAATGGAATGCTAAGCAAAACACAGAGGACTACTTCCCTTGTCAGTAAAAAGCATTTTCATTCATTTGTGAAAAGGCATTTTTCTGGCTTATACTGCTTGCCTGGAAAAGCCCATATTTGAATTTTATCTTCAATTTTTTTCTACTGCTGATCTATCTGAATAAAAACTGGTCCTACTCTTGAAGCATTCAGTGAGAACTATGACTGTCAAAGCCAAGTTGGGGTTGGACAGTTCATTATACTGAGGTGCTAAGGATGTTTTTAATGCAAACTCTAACAATAAAATCTTTTTATAGGTCTTGAACTAATGCAACAATACCATGTGCAGAAACCTTTTTGGAAACAGTTACAAATGCTAGCTTCAAACTATTTCAAGCTCTAACTGTACCACCTTTTGCTCATCTTGTGCTCTGCCTTATGTAGAATCAAATCTAATTAGCATACAAAGGTACCTTGAGACCAAACAATACCACTTCAAAAAACTATTCTGTTGCAGTTGGAGTTGACTGTAGCAAGCTCTCATATTCTAGAAGAAAGCTATTTTCAAGACAATCCTTGTCTAGACCTAACTCTTCAATTTTTGACAACACTTGTTCTTCAGGTGTTCTACCCTTTTATTTTTCCTTATTGCTTTTGCAATCTAACAGTAAAATCTAATAAAAAATGTTGATTGCTTTGTGTTTTACAGTGTCATTGACCAAAGTATAATGAATTCCTTTCTCCTCCAGCCATTTAAGAGGCAAGTAATTTGAACAATTCCAGCCTTTTTTTTTTCCTTTTGTGTTCACACAGTATAAACTAAAATTATGCAGAAGTTTCATCAAAGCTGAGCTGTGCTTCTAAGAAGTGTGTAACTCAGATATAGAATGAGCCATTTAAAGAAGTTATTGACGCCAACATTAAATTTACAATTATTCATAAAAGAAAACCATTTGAAGAATTCCCCATGCTGCAAGTACACAAAATACTTTGCTACGCATAAGAAGTTACGTTTATTAATAGCTCTTTTTACCATCGTCTCATTTCACCAAAGCAAACTTCATCCTCCAGTGGGACTAAGAATCACGTGAATGTCACAGATGCTATGAGTTTATTCACCATAACAAAAAAATGACATCCAGCCATCTCATGACACTGGTTTCTCACAGTCTGCAGCTGTCCAAAATGAAGGACAAGGAAAAAACTAAATGTAGGAAAATGCTCTAATTTATGAACACAATTAACTATATTTTTTAACCCTGCCCAGAGTTCATACATCATCCTAGAAATGCTTCCTACAAATCTCTTATTCTTGGTAAATTTAACTTGTCACATACAATATTAAAATTCCTTTTTCCATGATATTTGATTCATTCCCTTGCAGGGATTGTATATAGAGATCTCCTATCCAGGGCCTTATTTTTTCCGTCAGCAGGGCTACAACCTTATTTAAATAACTTTTGTAGAAATATCATGATTAGCAAAGGAATTAATCACCTCCCATTGGGTTTGGAGGGATGTGTAGTTGTTCACTAGTTCAAAAATCAGCACGATATGTATTTAGAAAATAAAAACTAGAGACTGTAGCATTTATATATTCCCAATCTGTAGTTCAGGCAATGAATGATTAAAATCTGTAAGTAGCTGGGTTATAAAAGTTTGAGAGTTTTTTATTATTTTTTTAGGCAGGGGATTGATTTTGCATGGATGTTTTGCTATAGACATGATAATTTAGCTATTCAGAGCTACAGATACTTAGATATTTAAGACTTGTTAAATTTTAAAGCTTGATTTTCATTGCAGTAGGAGTTCAGGGAAAATTTTCAAAGATGGAAATGCCTTTAAACACCAAAATCTTATTGAAAGCTATTAATAACTGGGTACACAAACAACATTTTTTTTTATACACTGCTATTATGTGTCTATGTCTGTCTGGACTTGCATTAGTGGCTTGGACTTTTTTGTTCATTTTTTTTGAGAATATCCGCCTTTGCATATTTTTTATTTAAAATGGAGAATACATTGCAAAAAGAGATGTTCCAAATAAAAATGATGGGAATGTTATGAGGGGACATTTTTTTTTCCTTATGAAATATGTTCATCCCATTATACAGATGAGGAGGACAGCCCAATAGTTTCACAACTGTTACAAGACTCCCGTGGCTGAATAGGTAGTAAGCTGTCTCGGTCTGGCCATCCATGCCTCTCTGTTTCTCTGACCCCTGGGAATAGATTGATTGTGCCCACACAGATGTTCAGAGCCATATGGCTCAAGGCACCTAGGACAGTATGAGTCACTCCCCTCAGATCTCTACTGCAGCATCATTATATGAGTTTCTTAAGAGGATCTAAAAAACACTCACTCTATAGCTAGAAGAAAAATAGCTTTCAGCCAAGCCAAATTAAAGACTACATCTCTATATTCTTCCTCATCTTATGACCATTATGACCAACCCTTGTCTAAAGCAAACACTGTGGATCAAAATTTCTGAAAATAAAATACTTCATTTTCACCATTTCTGCTTTGAAGTTGTCTTTTCCTAACTCACTTGCAGCATCCAAATACAACCAGCTTCCACCCTCCTTTATTGGTCTAGAGTGGGCTTAGACACCTCCTGTTAAAACTCTAGCACCTATCTTCTCAACTTCTCAGCCTGTATGCTTGTAAAGGACTGCATTAATACAAAGCTTTAGACTGAATCATCTAATTCATAAATACAGTCATGGACACCCCAAAACATGCTCTATGAATACATCTCCAACAAAAGCTTTCTTTACATATATATATATACACATGTATTCATGTACACACACACATACAATCACAAAGAACATAAACACAGATGAAATAATTTTTGTAAATGTTATATGTTTTAGGAATTAAATCTCTTTTATTATTTATAAAACATCATTCATCTCAGATTTTCCCAAAATAACAACACAGAACTAACATAAGGCTATGACAAAATGTTCTTTCCCCCTCTTTCTTTCTTCCTTTTAGTTTAATGAGATAACAAATCCCTCACTTTAGGATTGCAATATATAGTGAATATTAAATACATTAGGTAGCACATGAGAAACTAGATCACTAATCCAGAAAAAAAAGTTACCTGATATTATCAGATAACTATATATCCCATACTTACTGTAACTAAATTTGGCATGTGTCTAATGCTTTGATCATTCTCACCTCAGTGGGAGATTCTCTCATATTTTATGTTGACAAATTCAGATTTCTTTTTTACATCATTATCTAGATGAAGGATATATATATGAATTCATTTCTCTTCCACTCCTACTATAAAAGAACTAAGCGTAGAGTCAGATGATTCCTCATATGACCATATTCTCCTCCTCTGCTCCCGAGTCTTACAGCATTTAGGTTTCTAAGGCCGAGTGGTTACATATGAATGAAATTACCTCTGAATAAACTACTCTCAAACTGTATGTTGAGCTGCAGTATTCTCCCATCTACCCAACCATTCACAGACATTACTCTCTTGTTGAGTCTCAAAAGCCAAAACTTCTTTCAAAACCCAAATCATGGCAGCCCCAAATACCTTGTCGGTTTTTCCAGAGCCAGGCACTCATTATTTCCAGAGGCTCTCAAGGTATACGTGTGCATGACAGACCCATCAGGCAAGCACAGACACAGATGACCCACGAATCAGAGTGCCTAATGTCTGGGAGGCTCTGATTCACATTCGAATGCATCTGGAGAAAGAGACTTGCCTAGTGGATTATCATAAGGATCATGACCCCAAATTTCAGAGGCTGTGGCTGATTCTCTAGCAGTGACCACTAAACAAGATGCTGGATTTGTGAAAAATAAGTTCTAACAAGAATTGGGAGGCAGGAACTTGAACTTCTGGGGTGACAAGACTGGATACCCACCTTTCTGAATTTTCATGTCCCCACAAAGCAGCTAGGAGTCAGAGTCCAAAAATTTCCCTCCCCAAAAAAAGTTTTAAGATCCATGGCTGTTGTATGGACAAGGAAAAATTAGAACCACACCTTTGTATAGTTAGATCACTTACTTTAAAGTACATTTACAGCATTTAGTAGCATACCTTTAGAAAAAAATAGTTCAGTGTTTTTCCAATTGTTTTCTTTGAATCTCTGGTTATAGGAATTATGATTTAAAGTTTTGTGCATCTGACTCAAATTAAGATCTAATTAGAAAAAGAAAATGAAATCTGACATTTCACTTACTCTAGTTATAGCTTGCTGCCAATATAGGAAGTAAATAGCTTTAGCCTTGACCTGTAGACTGAAAGCCTATTAGTGGTTAGAGTGCATTAGCCACGTTCCTAGCCTCTTTCAGTTAGCTTCATCAGACGTGAATAAATTTCTACACTTGGAGACCTCACCAAGATGTAAATTGAGATGGAGGTGACCAAGTTTCATGTCAAAGGCACATTCTTGACTGGAATTAAAACCGTAGTGCAGATGCACCCAGTGACAGTTTAAGGCTTTCACTAATTTCTCCTGCATTGAGAACTGCTACCATCAACAGGTTTTAGATTAGTCAGTCTGCTGAAGCAATCAAGGGCGATCATCAAACACCAATGCTGACCTTGATTGCTATAATTTGCATTTTAGGGTGCTTATGACCTAATAAAGTTGACTTGTGTGCTCTGTTCTGAGGCGATAATTTGTCCCGGCTTTTGTTTATAGCAGTATTCACATTTTAGTAGAAGGAGTGTCAGCCTGTTGGTCAGCTACATATAGCATTGTTCTCAGCCTATTGTAGGCTTTGCTATCAGCCTATAGGAGGCCTTCTGTAGCCTGACTACTTAGAGGAAGGTCAAAAATGCTCTTTCTTTTTGAGATAGTTCCATTTTATATGCAATCTATGCAACATAATGATCCTTTCTTTTAACCCTACATTAATTTAACTCACTAGCATAATGACTATTTTGAAATCTTTCCTCAAAGGACTTATGTGATCTTGGTTTGCCATGAGGATAACAGATCAGGCATGTGAATCTGGGTTCTTACAGCAGATGGATGTCTTAACTACTGATTCTTCTGAAATGAATGAACTTGTTTCTCTTCTTCTTTCCCCTCTCTCTGGAAATTGAAATCTGGACTTGGGAATTTTTTTTCCAGTTAAACCTTCAATGATTTTGGCACATTCTAACAAATTGCATCAAAAATGCCTTATACATAACTGGCTGAGCCAACAGATGTCACATTATGTCTTAAACCCTCATAAGCACAAAGGATCAGAAAGCAGCATTTTTAATAAAATAGCTTTTTCTTCAGTAAACCCCAAACATGACCTGTAGACAGATTAATGTCTTTTGAGCATCCAACTTGCCCACAGATGGTAGAATAATCTTGAGCTGGTTTTCTTGGACAGTGACTTGAGATATTCGTCATAAAGCATCTTCCTAAAGGTTACTACAATCTTTCAGTTTAAAATAAAATCTCCAAGGTCTTTAGACATTTTTTTCCTGATTATAGAAGACAAGTACAACCCTAACTTTGTTTTCAAAATATAACCAGTAGTTAATTCGCCATTAACCAGTTTCACAAGCAATTACTGAAATTCTATTTTTTAATAGCTCCAGTATGTCCAAGATGGATTCATTTCACAGTTTCAATAAGCTTACCACCCTCTTTCAAATTCGTTATCCAAACCTAAAAATCAATAAATAATAGATGTTCTCCAGGGACAGGCTGGCCATTTGGTGTCATCATTTTGGAAAATTTCACTGAGGTTTAGGAAGCAGCAGAGTGTATCCTGTATCCTTTTTTGTTTTTTTGAGTAGATACTCTACATAAACTCATGTATGCAGTCATTCACTTGGGAATTTCAAAGTATTTCATTTTCAGTTGTTTCTATACAGACATGGTACTTGCTAATTCAACTTTGCTATATATACATCCATTTCATAAGATTTATCATGAAGTAAGTATATGGTGGAATCATTTTTAAAGGGCAGACAATAGTACTGCACTAAAAAAAGACAAGAACCATAGAAGGAAAAATAAATCTCCATCACTGGAGAGTAGCAATGCTCCTCATGGAAGGAAGCCTGGCAAATTTTCAGGCTCTTTTAGACACCCATAGCAGAATGAGCAGTGAGCTGTGGGAGACATTCTCAGGGACTTTGCAGGCCAATCTGTGGAGAAAATGCGAGGGAGCATATGACTTTGACATGTCATAAAATTATATATGACACTTGTCATCTTATTTCCACTGTTAGACAAGCCAGGAAGATCAAAACTGAGGGACTCCTGTTAAATCCTTTGCAATAAACAAAAAAAGAATTGAGGATGGTGAAGTATTTCTGTAAGGCAAGATATAAAAATCAACATATCAGCTGAAGAGCATTGTTATTTTATTTCTGAGGTATGGGCCAAATAGTCAGAGAGTCAGAACTCAAGTAGAAGAATTTAAGTAAGCCAGAGACTTCTGCAGATTAGAAAGCAGATAGGTAAGGCAGCAGTCTTCAGAGAACTTTAATGTGCCTTAGACTATAAAAATTTCTCATTACCTCCCATTCAACATAATCAAAATGAAAACACACCAGAGATCAGAATGACCAGCAGTGCAGTGGTTGGAGTACTGCAGTATTCATTTGGTATGTGACAATGTCTAAGCCTCTTCTCCTCTCAGCTTGGTACCTCCAACCTGTGCATCCTCCAATTTCGTGGGTTGGGATTTCACTCTCTCTTAAAATTCCAACCTAGACTCCAGAAATCTTCCCTATAATGTTCATGGAAAGCCAATACTTTTTGCCAAAAGGAATCTCAGCTTCAGTGAATTTCCTTTCTCTAAGGAAAAAATATTGGGCTGAAAAACTAACAGCCAGCTCTAGATCACACCTCTTGTAAGTTCCAACACGGTCAAGGAGGGTTCAAAAGCTAATTGCCTATAAAGCTGAACACTTCTTGAATCTTACAGCTGTTGTATCCTTCACCACACTTCAAAAGGAGGGGTTGGAACTGAAGATAGCCTCCAAACTCTTAGATCCTTCGTTCTATATTCAGATTTCTTATACAGTCCTCATCAGAGAGTTACTACATTCCTCCAGTTAACAGGAAAGATGGAGCCAAAGTCTCCTCCCTCTCTTAGTTTACAGAAAAAATAATTAATTCTCAAGTCAACTGAGCTAGAAATGGTGTAAACAAGAGAAAGAACCAGGCCCCCAGGAACAGAAATACTGCAGAAGCAGTCATTACTTTTAAAACATGGCAACATTTCAGAAAAACACTGCAGAAGCTTTGGTTCTGTCCCTCATCCAAGTTGAGCATTGCTTTATGCCACTGTGTTTTTCTTATTTCTACCAAGTCTCCTTAGGCATTCATGCTAATACCTTGTACTTGATATGAGTGTTTTATAATTAGGCACACATACATGAAATACACAAAATTACATTAGCAGTAAAATAAATAGCATGTTGATCGTCTCTGCCCGCTCCGATTTTGGACGCCGCACCGATTGACATAAAACACAGTTTTCTGGTTTCAGATCCGACTCCAAATGTAAGAATTGCTAAAGGGATATATTTAGAAACAAAAAAGTAACCACCCCTTCAAATGTTGACTTTGGTCCGCTGTACTGTGA
>JAVCKT010017186.1:0-10114 GCA_032273925.1 Rhynchotus rufescens
CGACAGACCCCCCCCCCAACGACGGGCGCGCCCTCCCCCCACGAGGGGAGTCCCCTCCCTCCCCCCCGCTCCATGGCGGGGGCCCCGGCGCCCCCCCCGCGCCATGACGGGAGCCCCCGCCCCGCGCCAGGAGGGGCCCGCCGCGCCCCGCACCGTCTCGTCGGGCTCCATGCGGATCTTGAACGTCTGCTGCTGCAGCGTCTTGAGCGTCACCGTCACCGCCATGGCGGCTGCGACCGCGCGCGCGACATGCAACTCACGCCGCCGCCATCTTGTGCGCGCCGCGCCGCTTCCGCCGCCGCGCCGGAACCGCCGCGCGCGCCCCGCCCCCTCCCGCACGTGACGGCGGCGTCACGTGAGCGGGGGCCCACACAAAATGGCGGCGCCGCGCGGAACATGGCGCGAAGGACAGAAGCGGAGTCGCTCGGTGGGGGGACAACGAGGTTTAATTTAATCGAAAACGGTTTTTTTGTGGCGGTTGTTCGAGTTTTCTCTTCCGTACATTCATTCATTCCTTCACGTGCGCCTCGCCGCGCCCCGCCCCTCCCCCCGCGCCCCCCCCGCGGCCCTTCCTGAGTCAGCCCCGGCCGCGCCCCCCGGCCCGGGGCGCGGGGGAGGGGTCGTTAACGGGGGAGGGGCCTGGTGACAGGGACCCGGGGACAGGCGGGGACAGGGGGCAACGCCCGTAAAAAACAAAGGGTCGAGAGTCCCGTCTCATAGAGACATTACGGGGGGCTGCCCCCCTCACAGCTCGTCCTTGAGCGCGGCCCCCGCCTCGTCGTCCTTGTCGCCGCCCTCGTCCTCGTCCTCTTCGTCCTCGTCACCTTCCTCGTCGCCATCGTCATCCTCCTCCTCCTTGCGCTTCTTGTCCTCCTCGTCCTGCTGCCGCCGCTGCTCCTCGTCCTGCTGCTCCTTCATCTTCCTCTCCGCATCCTGGGCGGGGGGGAAGTGGGGGTCAGCACGGTCACTACCCCCAGCACTGTCACCCACCCCCTTGTCACCCCCTCACCCTACAGGACAATGAGGAAGGCCCAAAGGGAGTGGGGGGAGGAGGCAGTAGGAGCCCCCCCCCCAAATCTAGAAGGGCTGTGGGGGGGGATGAAGAACCCCCCCCCCCCAAGAGAGTCTGGAGGAGGAGGAATGGGACCCCCCCACCTTGGTGCCCCCCATAGGGAAACAGATCACAGAACCCCCTCTAAAGCAGGAGATCCCCCCTCCTTCAAAGGAGGAGCTGCCCGCCATGATGCCCCCTCATAAAAACGGGGTCCCAGACACCCCTGTACCTTTGTTGCCCCCACAGACATGCCCCAACCCCAGGCAGAGGTCACAGCCCCCCCATACAGTGTGGGGGTGTCACAGCCCCCCAATACATTAGCAGCCCCCCCTCACCTTGGTGGCCCCCCAGGTCTCGTTGCCGACCTCCTCCGCCAGCTTCTCGTCATCCGTGAGCAGGAAGTTGTCGAAGATGGTGCCCGATTTCACCTGTCACCACAGCGGTGGCAGCGTCACCAGGAGCCCCCCAACAAGCAAAACAGGGGGGGGGGATCCCCCCAACGGCCCCCACCTGCCAGAGGTCGAGGCCGAGGACACCGAAGCTCTCGTAGGCGTAGAGGTCGGGGTCGGGCTGGTACTCGGGGTTCTCGATCTCGGGGTGCACCCACTTGCCCTTGTAGTCGGGGTTGTCGATCTGCCGCGGCCGCCACTCACCCTGGCGGGGGGAAAGCGGGGGGGTGAGGCGGCTGAACCCCCCGGCGGTGCCGCCGTGACGCCCAAGGGCCCCACCTTGTACTCGGGGTTCTGGATGACAGGGGGCTCCCACTCGCCGTCCATCTCCTCATCCCAGTCCTCCGGCTTCTTGGCATCCGGGTCCGGGATGTGCTCGGGTTTGTCCCAATCCTGTCAAAACAGCGGGAGCAGGTTGGGGGGCGGGGTTCAGTGCCATGCCTCACCAGCCCCTGTGTCACCCCCCAGCGCCCATCACCTCAGGCTTGCTGTCCTCGGGGTCGTCGATCTTGGCGCGCTCGTCCCAGTCATCGGGCTTCTTGGCCGCCGGGTCCTTGATCTTCTTGGGGGGCAGGAAGTCCCAGTCGTCCTCGAGGCCACCGCTCTCCACGCGGCTGTTGTCAATCTTCACCTCGTAGGTGTTGTCAGGACGCACAATGAGCGTGTACAGGTGTGTGAACTCATCGTCCTGCGGATGACGACACCGTGAGCACCGGTGGCCGGCGCAGGGGGACGTGGGGACATGGGTGACTTGTCGTCCCGTGGGGACAGTGCCACGGCCACGTGCCACCACGCACCTTGCAGCGTATGTCCTTGTTAATGAGCACGTTCTTGCCCTTGTAGTTGAAGATCACGTGGACCTTCTTGGTGCCGGGTCCGCAGATGTCAGGGCCTACGACAAAAGCCACCAGCGTCACCCGCTGCCGCCCAGCACCGCCCACGGGGACGCAGTGCACGCACCAAACATGATGTTGTACTCGGAGTCGCCGTGCATGTCGGCCTGCTCCAGTGCAGCTGGGAAGAGCTTCACGTAGCCGCCGCCGCAGTCAATGTTCTGCTCATGCTTCACGGTGAACTGCAGCACCAGCGTCTTGCCACGGTTGCTGAAGGGCTCGAAGCGCGCCGAGAGCGCGTAGAAGCGTGCGTCCTGGCTCGTCTGGATGCCTGCGGGTGTGTGGGCGCCGTGAGCGGCTCCGCGATGCAACCACGGCCTCAGCGCAGGGTGGGGTGGGTTTTACCTTTGTCCTTTTCGGCGTCGCCGTAGAACTTGCCGGCGCTCAGCACGAATTTGCCGTAGTCGGATTTATGCTTGGATTCCACCCAGCGGCTGCTCCAGGCATCTGTGCAGAGTCGGGGGACAGGGAAGTGTCAGGACACCCCCCCCCCCAACCCGTGACCCCGGAAGAGCCGCACAGGGTTCCGGGATGGGGGTAGATCTGGGCACGTGGGGCTTCCTTCCTCCATTGGGGGAGCCAGGAGAAGTATCCATGGTTGCAGGAGGGATACGGGATGGAACAGCACCCCCCTCACACAAACACACACCCCCCTTGGGAAGCCCCCATATAGTGGGACAGGCTGGGGAGGGGGTGTCCATCACAGCCCCCCCCCCCCCACCAGGCTCTGGTTGCAGCAACTGGGAATTCCATGGGATTCCCACCCCCTCCATCCCCCAACGACTTCCTGCTCCAGGGATCCCTTACATCCACCTCCTGAGCGGCAGGGAGTGGTGGTCCCGAGGCTGCTGCTGAGGGCAAGAGAACCCCCCAGTGGGAGCCCTCCCAGTCCGGAGAGCGGGGGGGGGGAGAATCCTCTTCCATTCACTCCACTCAGGATCTCACTGCCCTCCCCCCGACCCAATATCTTCCCCAAGACCCCAAGCCCCCCCAGCTCCGGAGGGGGGGGGCCATCAGGCTCTGCACCTACCCCAAGATCCCCCAGACCCCTAACCCCCAGGCCCCTGCAGCCCGAAGAAGGCCCCAACGGCCTCCAACGCTCCCCGCGCCCCCCCAGGGCCCACCCTCACCCTCGTCCCCTCCTCACCGCCATCGCGGAACTCCTCCCGGAAGTACTCGGTGGGCTCGGCCGCAGCGAGCGCCACGAGGACGCCGAGCAGGACGGCGGCGCCAAGGGGGCTCATGTCGCCGGGGTGTCACACAGTGCGCGGGGGCGCCTGGCCCTTTAAGACACTCGTCCCTGTGCGGCCTGGCGGCGCCCACACACTGCGGAGGGGGGCGGCGGCGGAGCCGCCTTTTATACGGCCTCTGCCCCTCGACCCGCCCCTGCGCCCACACCATTGGTCCGCGCTCGCGAGCGACCCGCTCTCATTGGCTGCTCGCTCCCTCTCCGGCTTCGGCGGCTCCCCCGAACGTTGGCGTCCCAGATGGCTGCTTCCCATTGGCGGAGCGTGAGGGCCAATGAGGAGCGACCACGCGTTCGGCGGGAGACGCCCCCCCTCCCCTCCCATACCGCTCCCCCCGCCCCCTTCCGCGCCCTGCGTCACTCTCTCTCAGGGTCACGTGGGACCGGGCGCTCTTAAAGGACCAGGCCGAGCACATGGGGCGGGAGAGGTGGTCGCCCTCCCATAATAGCAACGGGGGGGCGGGACACGGGGGAGGGGAGCAGGACGACAGGGAGAGGGCAGTGGAGGGGGGGGCACTTTTGCAAGCAAGGCGCTATATGACCTTAAATTGCAATGGGGTGCAGCGTTAATGTCGTTGGTCTTGATGACGTCATAGCCTAGGGAAGACTAAAAAGCATCAAAGCTAAGACGGGCAGTGACGGCTGCATTCTTCGCATCACGTTGCCATGGCGACCTGCCCCTTGGTTGCCGTTGTCATGGTTACAGACATGGAAATTGGGGGGGTTTCCGTGGCAACACATGAAGGCGCTGAGAGGGCTGTTGCTACGGCAACGGAGGGAGAACACTTAGGCTTGCGGTTGTAGCAATCACTCCTTCCTTGCCAGCCGTGGTACCGTCAGTGTCGGTTGCTATGGCAATCCAGTGCCTGATGACGTAATGCCGACCGAACCACCAGAGGTGGGCCGGGAAGGAGGCCTCTCGCCACACTCAAGATGGCGCTGAGGGTACCACCCCTCCCAGCATGGCGCCGTCCTCCCCCGAGGGCCTCCCCCTGCCCGGGCGCGCTTCCGGCGCGGCGGCGGCGGTACTTCCGGCGCGGCGATGTCTCCCAGCGTGGTCGAGCTGCTGCTGCGGCGGTTGGAGCGCGAGCCCGAGGCCGCGCCCGGCGGCGGCCTCTGCAGCCTCGAGGCGGCCGCCGCGCTCGGCGTCGAGCACCAGGCGCTGGTCGGGGCCGTTAAGAGCCTGCAGGCGCTGGGCGAGGTGCGCGCGCGCCGCCGGGTCCGGCGCCTGGCGCCGGTTCCGGTGTGCGGGGTGGCTCCGCTGCCGGTTCCGGGGTCCGCGGCGGGTTCCGGAGCCCGGGGCGGTTCTGGTACCTGTTCCAGGGCCCGGGGGATTCCGGTGCTGCTCCCACTTCCCGCGTGCGGCTCCCTGCTGGTTCCCAGTGCTGGTCCCAGCTCCCGGTGTCTCGTGCCAGTTTCCACTCCCTGATCCCATTCCCTGATCCTCTGGTCCCGGTTCCCTCTCCCTAATCAAGTTCCTGTTCCGTGGTCCCATCTCAGCTCCCTTCCCGTTGGCTGCTCCCATCCCATCCACGCCTGCTCACGCCCTATCTGCACTCGCTGCCTGTTCGTGTCCCCGCTCTGTCCTCGTCCCCGCTCCGTCCCTGTCCCCTCTCCATCCCTGTGCTGTCCCCATCCCCACTCTGTCCCCGCTCCGTCCCCACCCCGCGCTGAGGACGCCGGTGCCGCAGGTGATTGAGGCGGAGCCGCGCGTGGCCACGCGCTGGCAGCTGAGCGCCGAGGGCGAGGAGGCGGCGCGCGCCGGCAGCCCCGAGGTCCGTCTCTTCCACGCACTGCCGCCCGATGGGGTGCTCCAGGCGAAGCTCATGGTGAGGGATGCAGGGACACCCTGAGGTACTCGGGAACATGGGGACGCCCTGGGGGGACATGGGGACATGGGGTGCTTGGGGACACCCTGGGGGTACATGGGGGCAGGAGGGGACGCTCGGGGATAGGGAGTGCTCAAGGTCACAGGAATACACAGGGACATGGGGCACTCAGGGACACCTTGGGGCACAAGGGGACAACCTAGGGACACCCTGGGTGTGCGTGGGGATGCACAGAGGCCTGGGGACGCCTGAGGTACATGGGGATGACCTGGGGACACCCCAGGGGACCCCAGGGACACCCTTGAGGACTCCCTGGGGACTCTTGGTGCATGAGGACAACCTGGAATGCATGGGGGACACCCTGGAATGCATGGGGACGCCTGAGAATGTATGGGAGGCCTGGGGACCCCAGGACGGCCTCGGGACACTGGGGACGTCCCCGAGCCGCTGTGTCCCTGCACAGGAGCTGCCCGGCGCCCAGGTCGGCTTCAGCAAGGCCATGGCCAACAAGTGGCTGCGGTTGGACAAGGAGGCGCCCGGCGGCCCCCGCGTCTTCCCCGCCGTGAGTCGTGCCTGTCCCCGCGACCTCATCACATGCCCGGGGCTGTCCCCGAGGGTCCCCATCCCTGTCACATACCTGGGGTTGCCCCCGAGGAGCCCTGTTCCCCGTCACACACCTGGGGCTGTCCCCAGTGTCCCCGTCACATACCCAGAGCTGTCCCCGAGGGTCCCCCTCCCCATGGTCCCTACCCCAGACTGAGCCTGTCCTCGAGGCTCCGTGCACAGCCCTGTGGGTCCCTATTCCTGCTCCGTCATTGTCCCTGTTTCTTCTAGCTGGGCTCTGTCCTGCCTGTGTGTCCCTCGAGTGATGGTGACGGAGCCCACGTCCCCATGGTGGCAGTGCCCACTTTGGCCCTGTCCCTGTGTCCCCACAATGCTGGTGCCTGTGTCATCGTGTCCCTGTGGTGACACTGCCTGGTCCCCATGTCCTGTGGTGTCCCCATGTCCCACAGTGCACACGGTGCTACCGTGTGGTCCCCACGTCCTGTGGTGCTGCTGCGCGTTGTCCCCGTGGTAGGTGCAGTGACGCGGTGCAGGACGCTGCATGGTCCCCATGTCCCACAGTGCCCAGGCCCACGGTGCCGCTGCCCAGCGTCCCCGTGTCCCTCGCAGGTGCCAGCAGTGCAGGATGCTGCATGGTTCCCGTGTGCCGCAGTGCCGGTGTCCCCATGGTGCCGCTGTCCACATATCCCCGTGTCCCCACAGTGCCGCTGCCCAGTGTCCCTGCGGTGACACAGTGCCTTTCTGCAGGTGCCAGCGGTGCAGGACGCGGTGCAGGACACAGAGTCGGTGTCCCCGTGTGCCCGCAGTGATGTGGTGCATTTCCATAGGTGCCGGCGGTGCAGGACATGCTGTCGGTGTCCCCGTGTCCCTGTGGTGACACGCTACCTTCCCGCAGGTGCCGGAGGTGCAGGACACGGTGCAGGACAGCCTGCGGCGGGTGCAGCAGGGCGACGCGGCCGGGCTGCCTGAGCGCGACCGCACGGAGCTCAAGCGCCGCAAGCTACTACTTGAAGTGTGAGTGACACCGGGGGGCCGGGAGGGGACACGAGGGGCAGCAGTGACGCCCCCTTCCCCTGCTAGCACCCTCAAGTCCTACTGGCTGCGCAAGGGCAGCGCGTTCAGCACGGCTGTGACGCGCCAGGACACGGAGCTGACGCCCGACATGATCTCCACGTGGGTGCCACGGCGCTGCAGCGCCTGTCGGGGCAGTGGCGCCGGGGGTGACATCACCCATGGCGGTGACGGCGCCGTGTCCCCACAGTGGCTCGTGGCGCCAGCGCCCCTTCAAGCCCTACAACTTCGCGGCACGGGGGCTGCCGCCTGAGTGCGGCCACCTGCACCCACTGCTCAAGGTGCGGAGGGAGCTGCGGCAGATCTTCCTGGAGATGGGGTGAGTGCTGCGGCGGGGACCCTGGCCCCTGATGCGGGGGACACCCTGCGCGGGGACACACCCCACACAGCAGGTGTCCCCCTGTGCCCCCCGCAGCTTCTCGGAGATGCCCACGCACTCGTTCGTGGAAAGCGCCTTCTGGAACTTCGACGCCCTCTTCCAGCCGCAGCAGCACCCGGCGCGCGACCAGCACGACACCTTCTTCTTGCAGGGTGCGCGGGAACAGGGACAGGGACGCGGGGACAGGGGGAGGTTGATGCCTCCCCCTGCTCACCTCCTGCCCTCATTGCCCCCCCAGACCCGGCAGAGGCGCTGGAGCTGCCGCCCGGCTACATGGGCAGGGTCAAGAAGGTCCATTCGCAGGGAGGCTACGGCTCGCAAGGGTGCGCGGGCCACCTGTGGTGGGGACAGCCCTGCGAGGACACCCTGGGGTGGGGATACCCCCGCAGGGGCAGCCCCCAATCGTGATGCCCCCTTCATCGCAGTGTCCCCATGTCCCCATCCCGCGGGTACCACAGAGAATGGCACATGGCAGACGCGCGCTCTGCTCTGCTGCCCCCATGGCAGTGTCCCCAGTGCAGTCTCCCCATGGTGATGTCCCCATGTGTACTTGTTCCCATGTTCCCCTGTGTCCCCGCAGTGTCCCCGCAGGTACCGCAGCGAGTGGTGCGTGGCGGACGCGCGCTGCACCCCGCTGTCCCCATTGCAGTGTACCCATGTCCCCATGTCCCCGTCCCACAGGTACCGCAGCGAGTGGCACGTGGCGGACGCGCGCCGCACCCTGCTCCGCACTCACACCACGGCCTGCAGTGCCCGCCTGCTGCAGCGCCTGGCGCAACAGGTGCGGGGCAACAGGGTACCCGTGGGGGGGGGGGGGGTCTGTCCCCGTGTGACCCCCCCCAATGTCCCCTGTGTCCCCAGGCATCCTTTGCACCCGGCAGGTGGTTCTCCATCGAGCGCGTGTTCCGAAATGAGGCGGTGGACGCCACGCACCTGGCCGAGTTCCACCAGGTGGAGGGCGTCGTGGCCGAGCGCGGCCTGGCCCTGGGCCACCTCCTGGGCGTCCTCAGGGAGTTCTTCAGCAAGATGGGTGCGGGGCGGACATGGGGAGGGTGGGGGTTGAGGGGGGACCCCGCTGAACCCTCCCCGGACACACAGGTATCACGCAGCTGCGCTTCAAACCGGCCTATAACCCCTACACGGAGCCCAGCATGGAGGTGTTCAGCTACCACCCAGGTGGGGGACATGGGGAAGGGACATGGGGGAGGATGGAAGGGGCTGGGGGGACATGGGGGGGGGGCTGCTCTGGTCATGGTCACCATGGGATTGGGGGTGCCCTCTGGGGGGTGCCTGGGCTATCTTTGGAAGGGCCCATTGGTCCCTGGGGGACTCTGGGTGTCCTGACAGGGTGGGGCGTATCTGGAGGGGGGCTCTGGGTGCCTGAGGGCGGGTGGTTCCTGGTGTCTCTGTGGGGTCCGATGGGAGGGGTCCCAGGTGCCTGTTTGGGACCCGATGCGGGGGGGCCCTGGTGCACCAGGGTCAGATGGGGGTTCCCGCGTGCCCCTCACCCCACGCCCCCCAGGGCTGAAGCGCTGGGTGGAGGTCGGGAACTCGGGCGTCTTCCGGCCGGAGCTGCTGCTGCCCATGGGGCTACCCGAGGACGTCAGTGTCATTGCGTGGGGGCTCTCTCTGGAGCGGTGAGTGGGGACACGGCAACAGAGGGGGGGGGTGACCACAGTGTCCCCCGTTCCCTGCTGACACTGGTGTCCCTGCAGCCCCACCATGATCAAATATGGCATCAACAACATCCGTGAGCTTGTGGGGCACCGCGTGAACCTGCAGATGGTCTACGAGAGCCCCCTGTGCCGCCTGGACACCTAGCGGGGCCCCGGCGGCCCCTGGCCCCTAGCGGGTGGGAGGGACAGGGACCCTGTTCCCTAGCAGGTGGGCAGGAGGGACAGAGACCCTGTCTCCCAGTGTCCTCCGTGTCCTAGGGGCAGGAGGGACGGGGGCCCGTCCCCTGGTGGGCCCTGTCCCCTAGGGGATGGGCCCTGCTGTGCAAGGAGGGACGGGGGCCCCTTGTCCCTGGTGTCCCCTGGCGTGTGGCCCCTCTCCCTGTGTCCCCCAGTGCGGGGGAGGGAGGCGGTGCAATAAAGGCCTGCAGCCAGCGGTTTTCTGCATGGGGGGAAGCTTGGCCTGTTAACGGGGGGACAGTGTGAGCTTGGCGTGTTAGCGGGGACATGGTTCGAGCTCGGTGTGTTAAACAGGAGCCCAGCACACTAATGAGAACGGCGCGAGCCCAGTGCACCAACGGGTTGGCGGGAGCTCTGTGCGCTAACAAGGGAGCCAGGTGCCCTTAATGAGGGATCCGGGCACGCCAGTGACGCAGTGGCACCAAGGAGCTGGGCGCCCTTAGGGAGTCGGGTGTGCCAGTGAAGGCAGCGGCACCAGCTCCGCACACTAACATGGCTGGCGGGAGCCCCATGTGCTAACAAGGGAATCGGGCGCGCTAGGGAGGGATCCGGGTGCACCGGTGGACGCAGCGGCAGCGGCTCCGCGCGCCAACCGGCGCCAACGAGCCGGGCGCCCTTACTGAGGGAGCCGGGCGCGCCCGTGAGGGCAGCGGCACGAGCGAGCCGGGCGCGCGGGGCGGCGCGGGGCGCGGCCGGCGCATGCGCGGGGCGCGCGG
>JAVCKT010017187.1:0-11745 GCA_032273925.1 Rhynchotus rufescens
TTTTCCTTTTTTTTTTTTTTTTTTTTTCTTTTTAGTGGGGGGTATGGGGGCTGGAATGCCATCATCAATACTTTGGGATTTATTTTTCACTTGTTTCTTTCCATATTGCATCTACTCCAATAAATCAAAACTATTTTACAAAGATTCACTAAAATAGCTCCTGGGAATAATTCTCTGCGCGTTTTATTCAGTATGAGGACAGGGTACTCTACAGCATGGGCTTAGTTTTGTGACATGTGCTGAGTTTCATTTGGGAACTAAGTATTTCCATGCTCTTTAGACAGGGTGGGGTGGCTTAAGAGGCAGGAATATAGTTCCCTGTAACTGATTCTGATGACATTTTATAGAATCTCGTCCCTAAATTAAATTTCAATACTAATTCTTTTAAACTACCTCTCTCTTTTTGTTCCTTATTTTACCAGCTTACCTTTGACATCTGGTTCCCCCTTGCCTTTGACCTCAGTGTGATGCTACGGAGGGGAATTTGAGCGGGGTGACAGCCGAGCAGCTTAGAGACTCATCTCCCACCAAACCTGCAGCGTGAGCAGAGTGTCCACCTGATCATACTGATAGAGGATAACACCAGCTATTCGATTGAATCAAATTATTCTGAATGGGCCAAAGAAAATGGACTTGCCATGGCTGGACAGAATGTAAAACAAATGTCAAATGTTTCTGAGGTGTCTCAGCCCTGCACGTGCATCTACTGGCCCAGTCAGCCAGTGCAAATAATACCTGTAGATGGAAAAGGTGGAAAGGGGGTCTTTCTGAGTATTGCAGTTTTTCTATTTTCCCCAAATCAGAAAAGTTAATCCACACCACCACAATTCATCCAAAGGAAATCTAATGGGCCTTGAAGCTTTGGAGCTGCATATGCAGAGCCTCAAAAGTATATTTCATAAAAGCAACAGCACTGAGCTGAATGTTACCTTTCGCTTTATGTGATGAATTCTCTTATCATCCTCTTATAGATGGAAGAAAGAACAGAAAGGTAAATGGATCTTGTAGTCGATCAATATTAACGCAGAACTGAGAAATAAATTCACATCTTTTGATGCCCAGTTGAGAGCCTGAACCACTTCAAGTGACAATAAGAATCATTAAAGTAACCTAAAAAGCCATCTGCACACTGCTTTCACTAAAGAAAAGAGGATGCCTTCGATTGCTGAAGCCAAACCAAACAGCAGGCACAGAGGTTTTACAAAGTCTGTTAGTGGCGAGCCATAGTTTACGTTATTTATCAGCTTTCGTACAAAGCCTAAGTCTCCATTTCACAAACACAAAACCCAAAGCAAACAATTCCAAGAACTTAACCATACCCAGTTTACATACTTAGTTCTATCCATTTCCTAAAGAAAAGTAACTCTTTCTTTATGAAATCTTTTTTTTTTCAAACTGTTTTGCCAACTCACCTGAAAATGCAACAAGTTACAGCAATCAAAGGAGGTTCCTATGTAAGCCAGCTTAAGACACAGCACAGCAAACTCATTTCATCCTATAAAAACAGGGTACTTCTGTAGATGGCCTCTGCCTAGTAAAGCTATTGCAGAATTACAGTCAATGTTAGTGGGAGAGACTAGTTGGGGGACAAAGGAGAATCAGGTCCAAGGGATGCCGTGAAACACAACAGCAATGCTAGCTTGATTTTGCAACCCATCATTTTTGCAAGAACATCAATCCAAGAGATAAACTCTGACAATTTCTTCATAGCTGACTTGTTATAGGACATTGTTTGAGTCTCCACTAACGACTCCTGAAGCTTGGTTGTTACTGTGATTAGGAGCTGGGAGGACAGAGGTCTGAGACCTTTCAAAGGAAACATTTTGCTCAGAACTCTTACAGAAAATAAAGTCAGCATTACAGTAACTTTAACAACCCACCCTGGATAATGGTCTGTGCATGCAGACAGTGCTCCTGCTATTTTAAATGAGGGGGATAAACTCTACATAAGATGGGAACCGGAGATAACCAGCTATTCTGTCTTTGGGATCAGAAAGCTGTCAGCTTGAGAAATACGAGTATCTGTGGAAATGCTTTGCAAAAGAAAGGATGGGGAAGTTATTAGGAGGTGGCAAAAAAGGCTTTAAAACCTGCTTTTGGTTTGTGATGAGGAGGAATACACTAAGGAATCGGGGATGCTTGGGTACCTTTGGCAGCCTACTAAGATGGATTTCCTTTTGTCTTTCCAGGCACAAGCTGCATGTGTGCAGGGCAATTCTGCTCTGGTGGTCATCCCCAGAGCAGCAGTCATGCCCATCACTGTGGCCAGTATGAAATCCTCCACTGACTTCACTGAGAAGGAAGCAAAGGGGAGTTCTTGCGTTAGGGCCATTTGTCTCAATGGCAGATAAAGAGTATTTATTGAAGATAAAGGCAGATTATGCAGGAGCTAGTTTCCCCTGGACTCCTCATCTGTTTTACTCACAAAACCTTCGTTTCCTCATGCCATAAAGCTACAATTAAAATAACTCACTTCCTCAGATGACATGTTGTGAGGGGAAATATTTAAAAATTAAGGTTCTTCATTCCTTTCCCTTCACTATTATGTCCATCATTTATCAGCACCAGCTTTTATCATCAGCATCTGTCAGCGTGGAAGAATCCTGTTTGCCCAGAGTCACTTGGTACCTCAGACAGCAGACGGTAGTGGGCAAAGTCTCCGCCACACCATGATAAAACTTCCCCAGGGGATTTGGAATCAATCTCGTGTTTTAGAACAACCAGAAGGCTTTCATTTGTCAAAGCACTCAACAAGTTCTGTTTCGTTGCAGGTGAGTCAGTAAAAAACACTGGGGAGAGAGAAATGTCTTCTGTGTCCAGAGCCCCCATCACTTGGAGACATTAACAAACCAGCTCACATGCTTTATGAGCCGAGCTCGTGTCTACATCCTAAATGAGCCTCCAGAAAAACTTGTGGACCAGCCTAGGGAACAGACACTATTTACTAAGACAGCAATGCTGAAAATACTTGTGTTCCCTTAAAATATGGGTTTTTTTTTGGGAAAGGACGTTGGCAAGATATGCCATGTACCTTCAAGAATGATCATTGTTTTCTAACTTCAAAGGGAAAGTCATGCAAGCAAACAATCTCCCAAACCTGGCACCTCACGAATGTGATCACGGTGAATGATTTAATGGAATCAGCTTGTCACAATGATGAAGCTGAAAAGGCTTTTACAGAATATGTCCGTGACAAAAACTTGAGCATAATGTATATAGTGCAGAGTGGTTTTTGTCATGGCAAAAAGGAAGGAATATCATTAATTTAGACACTAAGTGTAACGTTCTGCTGAAAATCTCCATGGGATAAATCACAGAAATACAGCCCAGACCAGACAAATGGAGCCAGGCAAGTTCCAGTTCTTGTTAGAAGTTATCGAAAGTGCCATTGAGTTTTTAAGGTCTGTCATCTCTGGTAGATGATAAGGAAAGGGTTGGGCTGTTTTCCTCAGATCTACAAGCATCTGGCTACAGTCTTGCTGAGGCATATACACGATGGGAATCGAAAATGAGCTCTTTTAAAACTGCTTCTTAAAGGGACCCTATTCACACGCAGTACTTTCTCCCCAAATCTTTTATGGGAAAGCAGCTCATTACGGTCACACAGACAAATGCTGCATAATCTTTCACCCTGTCCACTAGCGACATGTTCAATCCAATTTGCAGCACTTCCCGCTATTCTAGCTCGGGACTCCCCACACAGCTCTCCTAAATGCATCCCCGTCCTGACCCACTGCTCCCCACCTGCTGTTCTTTCAATCGCTGGCTTCCCTGGAGCACTCGCTGCCATTCACGCCTAATAGCAAGGTGGAGCAACGTGATTAGACAGCCCCGAAAAGTAAAATTTTCAGTGCCTTCTGCGCTGAAATGCCGTAATTAAGATATATATTATTGCACACTGGAATGCTCTGAGCGAGGGACAAGAGTGGCTGTCATGTCAGGAAGTGACATTTTGCACCCAGGACAATTTATATTCATTTAAAAAACAAAAGTTTCTGACTGCAGCTTCCTTAAACGCCTTCCCCAGCCGGCTGACAGATCTATCCCCGCTCTTTTTATCTATCTCCACAGCAGCGCTAAGGAAAGTTGTGTCTGGTAATAAGCAGAGAAAAATTGTCAAGGACTCATTTGCTTGGCTAATTCGTGTCTCCTTGCTTGTGGACTGTTCGCCAGCAGGTTGCCTTTTTTTCTTTTTTTTTTTTCCCCCCCTCAATGCTGCTTATTCTTCCTATTTACTTTGGGCAACGCTGTTCACTAAGCACATAGAGTCTTCTTCAAGTATGTGCCCCCTGGAGCAGGGGTGGTGCGGTGGGATGAAGCAATGCAATAGAGCCCGTCACACCGCAGACACGCGGCCTTGTTTTTGCCTCCTAACTGGATTAATGTTAAACCCTTGAGCCCTGAAACCTTGTACTCCAGCCTGTGCTTAACTTGGAACGTGTGAATTCAATGGGACTCAAGCATGTAATTAAAATTTAACCTTTACTTTAGGTTTTATTCAACAGAAAAGGACTTAAGCATGTGCTTAAAAAGACTTGCTCTGTTGAGACAATTTTCTGAGTTGAGGGAAGCCTCGGGAAGAAGAGATGAGGATATCACTGGGCTTTCAAGTCATTCAGAACTAGAGGGGGACTAGGTACTACTAGAGAATTATAAAAGAAAGTGACCTCTTCTGGAAGACAGAAATCATTTCCCATACTGTACTTCCCGAGGTACTGATACCGAGTAACTTCCCGGTGAGAGGCCCGTTTCAACCCACTCTGCCTGCTTTTCCACAAGCCGGCGGCACCCGCACGTCCAGCACAGCGCCTGGGCTGATGCCTCTGCCTGCGAAACAGGGCGAGAAAGGGCTGCAAAGCCCCGTCTCCCCCGAGTGAACACGTGCACGAGCTGACAGCTCGCTACGTGCAGCAGCGTGAGCAGCTCGGCGAGCACGGCCCTTTGAAGGGGGCCGGGTGCCTGCACTGGAGTCGGGCCGCTCGCCCGGGTGCTTGCGCCAGGCGAACACACGCAGGGTGTTTTTATGTGCTGTGGCCACAGCAAACTCCTTTGCAAAGGCACGCGAACGCTTCGGGGTCGTGGGCTGCTTTGTTGTCTTTTTTCCTCTCTCTCTCTCTCTCTCTCTCTCTCAGTGCGTGTTGGTGTCCGCACAGTTGCATTTTACCTCATAAAAATGGCCTTTGGGGCTGACACCGAGGAGCAGCGGCTCCCTGCCCGCACCAAGGAAGCGGCCACATCCACCAGCCTGCCCGAGGGCCCCGTGGATAGGGAAGGAGCCGGGGTGAAGGAGAGCGAGCGGCCAGGCCTGGCAGCACCGCCTTGTATCCAAGGCCGCGTTGTTCTGCCTTTGCGAAACGCTGGCTTTTCCCAAGCCTTCCTCCCTTCAGGAATCAGCACGAGCCTTCAAAGCTGCAGAGCAAACCAGGCTCACCCGGGCACACTGTTCCTGCAATAAGCCCAGGGACAAGGATACCGAGGGGTTTAATGTTCAGGAGAGACTCTCAGGGAATTCTCCCAAGCATCTGGGCGGCCCTTGCCTCACAGGCCCCAGCCTATTCCCACCGGAATGGTTCAGCCCGCATCCTTCCTATTGCTTAACAGGGGAAAGGATTACAAGGTGCTCCGAGGATCAGGCCCAACCCTAACAGTCCTTCTTTCACCCCAGTTCCCCTCTCTGGAGCTACTTATTATATCAACTGCAAATTAATTTATCTTGGGTAAACAGCACAGAAGTACTATAAACAGAATCAACCCCTCTTCAACTTGCTACACTTTTTTTTTTCTCTTTCACATTCTTTACAAATAGAAGTGGAAAAAAATAATATATGTACATAGCAGCAAATGTTCCCTCCCTATTTTTCTTTTTTTCTGTTTTTTTAAAAACTGTTTTTATCTTATATAAACAGTGGTGATGGAATTATAAACATCATTATTCCACCTCCATGTTAATACTCCTATTATCTTGCATAAACAGAAGTGAACGAATATGTACATGACACCAATCAATCCTAAAAAAAAAAAAAAAAAGGTAGAGAGAGAAGTTTTTATCTTTTATAAACAGCGGAGGAAGAACTTAATGAATTCAAAATGCAGTTTTCCTGTTTATACTATTATGATATGAAAGCAGAAACCGAACGGCTGCATATTCAGCACCGCACAAGCTGCCGGTTATGAAATACTTTCTTGCCGCGTCTCTTCGGAGTAACTTCAGGAGCAGGGGAGCCTGGTGGCCGGCGAGACCTGCGAGCTGAGCCCGGGGAAGGCAGGCAAGGCCTCCCCCTCTAAGGCCTCTGCCAGAGCTCTGGAGCTTGCCTCCGAGAGGGGCGTCCGCGGCATCGCTCCGTCTCGGTGGCCAACATCAGTGCGGGCTCCTTCTGCTGCGGCTGCCAGATAAAGGGGGCCAATTAATACAGATGGATTTTGTGTAACGTGGACACCTGCCACTAGAAACTGGGCTCAGACCCCTAAGTCATTTCACAGAGGCCACCCAACAGCTGTTAGACAGAAATGACTTTGGGGCATGAGTGACCTGGGTCAGATATAAACGTGTAACTTCAAGCTGATAGGCTTCATATGCCAGTACTAATCCCCATATCCACCCACGCCTTCTGCTTTCTTATTTTTTGTGTGTGTTTGCTTTTGGCTAATCTTCTAAAGCCCATCGCAGAGCCGAAAAGATTTTTCCCCTCTACCTTATATGTCTGCCTTAAGCGGGATGAAGTGCTAGTTCTACGTGTTGCCCTCTGCCGTGTTTTCCTGGGGTAGATCTTTTCTTCACTTTTAACTGTGCAGAGTCCACGTCATTCCCATCCTGAATTCCTGGATTAAATTGGTCGGGGCAACCAGCCTTCTAATGAAGGAGAAAGAGAGAAGGTTCTTTTCCTTTTTTTTTTTCCCTCAGCTCGACACTTTTTAGAGAGTTGTTCCTCATATTGATGATGCTCATCTCAGCTGTCCTCCTTTTCAGATGGAAAACACATTTGGCTTCAGCTAGTTTGGATATTTTTAAACCCATACTGGAGTGTCCAGCTGGGTGTGACGGTCACACCAAGATGTCAACCTTACATTTCTTTTAACAGTTTTATATACTTTACTCTGAGGGGCCAGGTTGTCTTAGGCACAGAGGTTTTAATTCATATTTTGCTTGCCCTCTGCCCACAAGGTTGGGATGTCCAGATATGAAGAGAATATACCACAAAAACCAACCAAACATACAAAACACTGTTCAGATTTTTGAATTTTAACAGGATGCACAGCTTGAACTACCTGGTAAAAAGGGTAAAAATTTCTTCTATGAGTTACTCCACGTGCAAAGAAGATTATGAAGGAAAATCTCTGCAGGAAAACTCAGGGAGATCGGGGCAAATCAGGGGGTCCAGCATCCTGTGGGACTTGCTGAGGTAACTATAAAAGGGAGACTTGCTTGGATGAATTCTGCTTTGCTACACTGCAGAGTGCCAAGCAAAAAAAATCCTTAAAATAATAATTGGGATGCATAGAAAATAAGAACCAAACCAGTGTTGTCTCCCTTTGTTTCCTCCCTTTCTCCTTGTGTTCCATCTATTTTCTGCATTTATGCACACTCCGAGTCCCGGTTGGTGACCTTGCTGCGTATCATCGGAGATGAGCCCTGAGGTGCAAAGTCCTGGTCAGCAGGATCTATGTCTGAATTTTCCCACTTCACAGGGATGTTTAAGACAGAATTTTGCAACAGAAGGCCGCTCTATTTAAAAAGGTTTCTTGAAACATCAAATTAAACACACAAGGGAGAAGTAAGGCCTTTCAGAGGAGGGTAGCCAAAAATAGAAGGAAAAAAACATATTTCACCATTTGTTTTGAAAACACCAAAAATGATTAAAACATATTATAAACTAAACTAAACTAAAAAAAAATCTTACCATATGAACAAATTCCCTGCCAAGTTCCATTTTTAAATCAAAGCCATTTTAGGCTCATATGTTGAAAAAGAGTGGCTTAAACTAACAAACTTATGTAATGGCTTTTAAAAAACTGCACAGACGTGTTCAACTGAAATTGCCAAATCTGTTAGGACTACATGAGGAGGGAGGAGGAGGAAAGGGAAGGACTTATGAAGGTTTGGGATTCATCTGTGCAACTGCCCCCAAATTCAGCCTCTCTTTGAAGTTCTTTCCAGCTTTCAGGACGCCAAGAAGGATGACTCAATCTTCTCTACTTTATACTCCTGTCCCCTTTCAGTAGACCTCAAAATCGGAGACAAATACAATGGGGCTTCCTCAGCGATAAGAAAAATTAGGAACTTTTATGTAGGAAAGGGGAAGTGGAAGGGAAAGCAAAGGGTGAGGGAAAAGACAGAAATGTACCCACAGAAACTCTCAAGCGAGAAACACCAGAATTAGGGAGGTTGCTAATTAACTGTTTGTTAAACAAAAACAGCATTAAATAACATCAATACAGAAAAATGGGAAAGCCAATTAAATATTCGTGTACCTGCCCAGCCTTTGGTAGTTCTTTTCTCTCTAATAAGTTTTTTTTTTTTTTTTTGCTTTAGCTAAGCGAACAACATTACATTTTAATCAGGCATAAGAAATTTTCAATTACAAGAGAAAGGAGCAAATGCTCAGCTAGCTTTGTTGCGACTGCAAAGCCAAAAGTGAAGTTCTCCAACTTCCAAGCTGCTTTCCTGGCAAGCAGCTGTTCAAGCACCATGTGCTTCCTAGCCCCACTCCTTCACACAGCCTTCCTTCCGTGAAGGTTGGGGCCTTGCTCTCTCCTGTCCTTGTACCTGGCCAGTGCAAAACCTCCAAAGGCCAAAGGGACCGTCCCGCCACGGCGTGCTCAGGTGCACCTGCCCCTCTCTCCATGCCAGATTTTGGGTGGTCAGGAAGGCCACCGACTGCCCAAATCATCTCCCAAGCTTTCTCAAGAGTGAAGCATGTTCCCTGCTTAAAACACCTGTTGAGGTCAACCAGCAGCCTCCCTCCCAAGGAAATGTTCCTTGTTTTGTTCCTTTAGGACTTGGGTTTTAGCAATAACAACAAAATTACTTCTGCACCTGGCAACTGTATGGCCTTGCTTTCCTGCGCGGCTTCCATGTTAACTTCCAGATGAGATTGTGTCTGAATCCAGATTTAAACAGCCTTGAAAGCAAAATGGGAGGTTTGGTGATTCAGAGCCTGGGTTCTGATTTAAGTTGATCTCTGTACTAATCTTACAAGAATGCTGTAAAGACCAAAGGGTAAAGACTTATAATTACTTAGTATCACAATTATAGGAGGGCAAAGGGGTTTTGCTGCCTTTTTTTTTTTTTTTTAATTAAAAATGTGTGCAAGTTCAAGAACGCGTCTCTTGTCAAATTTACACTGAAAAATAATCTCAGTTCATGATGATGAACAGTGACTTAACCGGAAAAATAAATCACAGCCTGAAGGCAAGTCCCAGGACTACGCAGTCAGTAGAAGATATAAAATCCCTCGTGATATAAGGAAAGTTACAGTAAGGCCACAATAAACTATCTGCGTTTGGAGGCCTAAATTAAACCTCCTGTGCAATCCAGACATGTTCAGATGTTTCTCCCAGTCACATTTCTGTGACCTCGTGGCCTAAAAAACACGTCCTCGGTGATTCTTGCTCTATCCCAGTGCCTTCCGTGGATGCAGCCTAGACGGAACTTGTCCATGTGGGATGAGAGAGCTGAGAGTCCTTCCTGGCAGGGCTCACTGGAGTCAGCTGGGCAGCACGTTTATATGGGCACACACAGCACCATTCCCAACAGTCCCGGTCTAGGTTAAGGCTCCTGCATTTGAGGATCCAGAGCTCGGGGTTCCAAAGAGCTGCCTGCCACAGGAGCACTGAAACCCATCCCTACATCGCGAGGCCTCTGCAGATGGCTCAGGGCCTTGAGTCTCCCTTTCCCCGCAGGCAAAGCCTGCTCTAAGAGTTTCTTGGAAGGCCTCACATTTAAGTAGCCTGCAGTTCAGACTCACGGCCCCATTTAAGCGTAATTATCCCTTTGTACTTATAGCTTTAATCTAGGAATTACCAAGGATATGTCACCATCGTATCTAGAAGGTGGAGTTCTATCAGGCCTACAAAAATAGTGCTGGAATACTGGGCCACTGATTCAAGCAGAATCTTTTCAATGGAATGAGAATTCCTAAGGAAAGCAGCAAGGAACAACTCCACCAGTGCTCAAACAACCCCTTCTCTGGGTTTCTCCACAGCAGGAAACACAGGCTACGATAAATCATTATCTGCTGAAGCCATTTCTAGCCTTCTAGGAACACCGTGCATCGGATCAGGCATCCATGCAATTTTGCTCAATATCAAAAGAGAACTGGGACATTAAAAGATTAAAAGCTACAGTATATGACCAGCTACAGTAATTTGAGCAAGACAGGAGGCTGAAATATGCCTTCCTTTACATTTACAATTGTATAAACTCTATATTTTGTGTAATTTTTAAACAGAGTTTTGTTGGAAAGGTCTTAATTGACTAATACTGGAATGTTTTCAAGCTCTTGGTTTCTACCAGTTTCCAGTGGACGAGTGGGTACCTCGCACTTCATCATAATGATGTGGGAAGAGCCACCATGTGGTCTGAACTTCCAGATTTTAAATTTTGGAAATTATCCCTCCCTGCAAAAATGGAATGAAATCTACGCTCCTTTTAAAAAAACAACACTACAGTAACAAACCACCAGTATTTGGTTTATTTATAGTAACAAACCATCTCTTAGCTTTGGTTAACCTTTCATGCATGTGCAGAAGTATCTTTCTACATGAAAGAGCATGATTGTGCTTGGAAAATGAGTAATTTCCATCTGGAGCAACATAGAAAAAAATAATGTGATCAAGAGAGTGGTATCTTACCAGTTAATCCAGTCTCAAATGTCTACGTGTTGCCAGAAACGGGGAAGTTGGGACTCACATCTGTGAATGCTTGTGAAAAATTGATGGTTTGCAACAGAACTGTTGGGCACTTTAGTTCCAGTCATCTCTCTAAAGGAATCGTGGTCAAGGGGCTGGAGAGACGCTGCAAAATTGCCATGAAATCCCAGCAGTGCCAAGGTGAAGAGCTGCCCTGGGGCAGATACTGCTGGTGTTCTCTAGCACCGCTCCTTTGCCTGCGTGCCCGTTTGCAGCGATGAGCAAACAGAAGGAAAATATTTTAGACTCTTCATCAAAAGAAAGCCCCCCTACAAGCCCAAAGCCCTGCCTGCACCCCACAGAAAATGGAGCTTCTGCACGTCTTGTTTGGAAGACCCTGCCAAGCAGCAGGAACGTGCTAACGCACAAATCCCTTTTTTCATTCTTTTCCTGCGGATTCGCAGTGAGTCCCGAGGCCAGGAAGCCTCCGCACACTTCTAACCAGTTGGAGGAGAACTTGGTTTTCCGCAGGGCTCCAAAAGCATGACAAAACGGTACAGCAGGAGCCCATTAAAATGCATGAGCCCGCTGGAGCAGCACTGAGTGCCTTTAACGGGCCCATTCCCCTCGCAGCTGTGTGAGCAGCGGCCCGCGACGTCCCGTAGCCAGAACCCACCGAACTGCCCCGCGCACCGTCCGCTCAGGCCTCGCCGAGCGCCCCACGCTCGCCCAGAGCTGCCGTGCGAGTGCAAGCCCTACCTCGTCTCGACGCCCTCAAATAACCGAGGGCCAGCGCAAACGTTTACAGAATCACAGAATCTTCAAGGTTGGAAGGGACCTCTAGAGATCATCTAGTCCAACCTTCCTGCTCAAGCTGGCACACCTACAGCATGTGGC
>JAVCKT010017191.1:0-11379 GCA_032273925.1 Rhynchotus rufescens
GTCAGGAAGGAAGGAAGGAAGGAAGGAAGGAAGGAAGGAAGGAAGGAAGGAAGGAAGGAAGGAAGGAAGGAGTTAATTTATCATTTTAAAAAGAATGCTGCTGGATATAGAATAAAATAAATTGAATTCCGTCTCTATCCATGGGGTACAGAAACCTTCACACTGGGCCAAACCTGGGCACTCTCAGAAAACTGGAAGGAGACAAGTCTCAAAACTCAAAGTCTTCCCCAGTACCACCCTGTCTCTGGGAGCGAGCTGCCCAGTTCTCAGACCTGCTAGCAAGGGCACACTCAGCTGTTTGAGACTCTGTGCTCACATATGGGAAAAGAGAGTTGTGTCTAAATTAGCCAAGTAAGGCATGACATTTTTAGATATACGCGGATCACATGCAGCTCTGGACTGCCTCTGGACTACAGCACTGCACAGAGCAGAGGCAGCAGATGCACTGTGTTCCCTCCAGGTGCTACTGCCTCGATATTGAGCCTTGCCAACTGTTGATACAAATATCATTCCCATTTGGGGGTGGTGTAAAAAAGGGACTCCCACTGGCCTTTCCCTCCTGGTTTCACCGATTGATTATTTTGGGCAAACAACAAGAAGGAAAGCTTTCGTATCACCAGAACTAGGGGTCAAACCATGAAGCCTGCATACCAGAAAGTTTTATTTAAGTACCAATTTCAGTAATTGCATACCACTGAAAACTCTCTTTGCACAGTACAACCGTAACATATTCAGTTGCACATATGGACGTCTCCAGACATTCATTGGTGGACCTGCCAAACTCCTGTCCCATCAGCTAGTACTTGACACTCTGTGGAGAGATACCTTGAAATCAGAACCACTAGACAACTTGGCTTACCAAAAACTGATCTATATGTATTAGTGTGACAAAATGTGAACAATAGTGCTTGACATTCAACATGTTATCACATGCCAGATGTTCAGATTGTGGAACAGAATGACATAAAAAGAAATTATGTGGAGCATTCTTTTCTTTCCATGCTAGGCAAGTGACATTGTTTTGGCAGCACAGTCTGACACAGTAAGTGTGGTATCCTATGTACTTTCTAATTGAAGAGATACACAAATCTGACAGAGAGAAATATTAATTTCATTTCAGATGGAGTTGCATATATTTAAATGCAAAGTACACATAATTTAGGTGTCTCTGCTTATAAATAATCCTATACACTAAGCCCTAGACTGTCACGCTTGTTTCTTTTAATAAAGTAGAAGACTTCATTCCTTCCACCTACATTTTTCTCAGTGGCTTTAAGAGGCAACAATAAATGAAGTAAGAAATTGCAAGATTATGGTTTCTGACAAAAGCAACAACTGATAAATATAGAAATATTTCTGAATCAAGGATGGATAGCACTCTCCGGCCTCTCAGAGAAGCAAGTTGCTAAAGCACAGAAATTGCAGGGTTTCATTTGCCAGTGTTCAATAGCATTGGGATGTGGCTTATGCACAGGAAAAACTTTACCTCCCTCTCCATTAGGTACCTGTCTTCTCTAGAAATTTGGGCACAGAAAGCAGTGGAGTCCTCATGTACCTCAGAGAAGAAAGTTTACTTGTTAGAATTGGGTTCTCTCTTTTCTACCTTTATTTTTTTCTATTTTATTTTACTCTTCGGATTTTGTTCTTTGCTTTTTTGAGGGATAGGAGGGTTTCCACTTCTCTTGCAAAACTAGCTTCCATCTAAACAAAATCTATAATTCCACCCAAGTGGCTATTTTGCTCATTGAAACACAGTCAGGTCCCAGATGCTTTTTCTTTGTGACCTTTTGTTTTACATATTTCTTTCTACAATTTTCTGAGGAGTATCTCTTCCCTTTGTGCCTTACAGGAAGCAAATACTTTAAGATTAACCACAGCACAGGGACTTCTTCTCAGCTGATGCTGTCAATATATAGATTCTGTGTCACCACCGACTATGCCATGATTGTATTCCTTTCCTCTTTGTCAGCAAAACTAGCCAAAACAACAGCCATTTTATCCTTGCCTTTTTACACACCTGCCTTTTTACATATGTAATCTCATATCCAAACAACATACTATCTACTCTGCAATGGATGAGCTATGCGTGCACTATCTCAGGAAGTCATTTGGTAAAATTAACATTTAGAAGCAGGCACCAGTAGTTATTTCACACATTATTAACTTATATTACAATTCAAATAAGCTTACAGCTGGCAAAAAAAGTCTCTTCTGTAAAGTGATCTCAAACATAATAGGCTTAATCAGAGATAAATTAAATTAGTCAGTCATGCATACTACAGCATATTAGCACTGAGTAGTTATTAAATACATTTTCTGTTATCGGTTTTGCAGGCAATATTGTAGGCAAACAAACTGTATGAGAAACCAGTAAATAAACTCTATGTTTGGGAGGCTACATGTTTGACATTCCCTGTTTTATTTTTAAACCAAAATGTTACACGATCTTTACTGCCATTACTGGCACCAGGTTAAGTCTCCGTAAATGATTCAACTTCACTCCCAGGCAATTAGCCAAAGGCATAACAGACAGGACTAATGAATACCTAGACAGCAGATGTTCAGCGTGGTTTTGTGTTTTGGAGGGGATTTCTTCCATGGCAGTTCTCAGGAAGAGAAAAGCATAGACAAATGAGTCATAGTCGGTATACAATTGATAAAGAGTAGACAGGCAACGTTTCTATTTGTTACAAAGTTAATCTTCATGTTCAGGGCTTTCAAAATTCATTTTCACCTTCACTTTCACTACTATAGTCTGAAAAGGTCTTTAATTGTGTGAAAACATTGAAAAGCATTGCTCTTGCCTCGCTGCTTTTGCAGCTTCCTTTCGTAACGCCGTTGCAGCACCCATCAGTATCACCTTCATCTTCAGCTAAAAATTTGCATGAAATAGAATAAGACACAAAATCACTCACTTCACAAGGGGAATCGTTAATTTTGTGATAGGATTCTAAAACTATACCTTGTTCTCTCATCAATCTTTCAGAAACCCATCAGTACTGTACCTGGAAATATCATAACTTACTGAGCCTGACCCAGAAGACTTTGGAGCACATCTGACATTCTCTTATATTCTGCACATTTAAAACTCAATGTAAGGTGACAAGAACATTAAGCTACCCACAGAGCAAAATGTGAAACTAATCAGTATCTGTTCTGAGCCACAGGTACAATAATTGGAAAATTAAAGTGTCTGTGAACTGCTAGAGCTGGCTGCATCAAAAAGCAACACCTTGAGATGATTAATGAAGACAAATGTATGCAACTATTTCTATTGACAAGAACTCCAGACAATCACAGACTGAAAGAATAACACTATAGTTCTTGTTTGTTCTTGTTTGTTTTCCTGTAAAGCTCACTCCTTCCTAGGATTTTCCTGTTAGAATATGTACAAGCACTCATTGGTTAAAAAGAGCTTTAACTGGGAGCTATTTTAATTCAAAGAAGCAGAAAATACAGGTCTACTGCTGCATCTACTGTAACCACAGGCAGTGCCAGCCGTGGGAAGGAAAATGTCACTCATGACAGTTGCATTCAATGACAGGCCCTTCACCTGAAAATCCTAAGGTGACCTGTAAAAGGAAAGTGACTTGACTAATATATGATGGCAGTCCTCAAGCGGCCTCTCAAGAAAGTCACTCACTATAGTATTGTTTCAAAACACAGTTTCCTCCTTTAGTACTCCCATTACATCCATCATGGCCATGGTCAGATCACCGTTGCCATCACAGGCTGTTGTAACAGGCACCATCAAGGGGCTACTACACCGAACAGCCCACAGAAAAGGCTCCATTTCTTATGCTTAGGAGAGACAGTGGGATTCAAAAGGTTCTCTTCAAGAGTAAATGACATACATATGTGTATATATATAGCTCAATTTGAATTGCTTTGGTTTGTCCCCCTTCTAAAGCACAAATTAAAATAATACTTTGAATTCTCTGGAATATCAACATTGAGTCTCAAGCAGAAAAGACAAAACAGCATCTATTTCTAAAGGGATCTAATAATACTTTACTGAAGGAATTCTGACTCTCTGTGCCAGCAAGACTTTTGCAGTATCCCTTATGTCAAATCATGTCACACGCTTCGGAGCCATATTGAAAAGAAAATTAGCAATACAGGTAAATTTGGTAAGGTATGGAGAAAAAAAAAAAGGTTTCATCACCTTCAAGACAATCTAAAATACCACAGAAAAAGCCCTGGAGTCAGAGACTGTTATGACTATGCAATTATATATATATTTTCAGAAGACAGATGCAACTAACCACCGTGTCTTTATCATGCAGAAATAAATGCAGTAGCATTAGCCATAAAGATGTGTCCATTTCTATATTCTCTCCCCACATATTTTCTACTACCTTTTCTAAAGAAGATTGTGCTTAATCTGTTCTGGTCAAGTCTTCCTCAGGCAAGGCTTTCAGCAAAAGCCATAAGAATTGTTTGGAACAGACAAGCAGAACTTTTTTCACATTTAAGTGTTTACTTCTATTTCCATTAGAAGTAGTGTTTTGGATGGAAATGCACTTGTGATGAAGCAGCTGTCCAAAAGCAGAATGTTCTCACACATTACATTTTCCATCCGTTATTGATTTCATACAGTGGAAGAGTAGGATTTAAAAAACATGGTTTAGATATTTAAAAATCAGTTTTGAAAAGGAGTATGTGACAAAGAGTTTCCTCATAATTCTGGTCAACATAGGTGGCAAAGAGTGGAAGTTTAATTTAATCCAAAGTAAAGGAAATCTGTTTTTATTATGTAAATCTATGATAGATTTGTTGCATGATCTAGAAAAACAATACCTGAGATAAAAAAATCAAAGTTCCTTGTAATTCTGGACATCCTTACATATATGAGGAAAAGTCCCCAACCACTGTGAGAAACTTTGAACAGGATTTCCCAAGGATGCTGAGAATGGAGTTTATGAGCATTTAGTGGAGAAAAGACTGGATTAACTGCCAGATTGAAAGGGCTGAGATCAGTAGCTGGAAACTGGTCAATAATGGTGTTCCCCAGGGTCAATGCTGAATCCAATACTATGAGGCTGACCTTCTAGAAAGCAGATGTGCAGGAAAGACTCGGAAGTCCTTGGACATCACGTTGAACAGGGGCCACTAAAACATCCTAAGGGCAAAGAAGGCCAACAATATCCTGAGCTATGTGAAGAAAATCTAGGCCAGCAGGTTGAGGAAGATGATTCTGCCCGCTCTACTGAGCCCTCATGTGGAGTGCTGGGTCCAAGTCTGGGCTCCCTGATACAAGGCAGACATAGATATATTGGAGAGCATCCAGTTGTGAAGATGACTAAGGAACTGCAGCATCTCTCATGTAACAGGAGGTTGAGAGAGGATGGACTGTTTAGCCTAGAGAAAATAAAGTTAGACTAAAAGTTAGCAAACCTGAGCATCCAAACAATGCTAGAGGAGATTACAGGGACCCAACAAACCCTATCCTCTCTCCCCGCTCTGTTCTCTTTATTCTGGCCACATTTCTCCTTGCACGGAACAATGCGTACATTATGTTCACATTAAAACCAAAAAGATGTTCCTGATTTTGGGGAGTTGTTGCTCGTCTGGTCTGCAAGACATGAAAGAGAAGTCTCATCTTTCTCCTGTTTTCTCTGAAATGCTGGGAGAAAAAGGGACTGAGGAGCTCTTTGCTTCAGGTGGCAGTGAACAGGTCTACCTTCCCCCTTTGCCCAGATGGCTTGTCATATTGGCAGCAAAAAAGCTTGTGATTTCTATTGTTTAGTATTATGTCCTGAATCTCTTCTGGCTAGAGATCCAAAAAGAGAGGCACAGACTCTCCTCTCTGCCCAGGAGGGAAAGGGAGAGCAGTGAGAAAAGAGCAGTGGGCAAAGATTTCTCTCATAACCTTTGTGCGCTCACATAACTTTGTGTGTGTGTGAAATGCAAAAAAAAAAAAAAAAAAAAGAGAGATTGAGTTAGCTGGGGAAATAAAAAGGAGAAGTGGCTGAAAAGGGATAAAAAGATGACACAGTAAAGGTAGGTATGGAAGGAACAACACAAAAAGAGTGTGTTCAAAGTTTAAGCATGCACTATGTTATCTGTTTCAGTTAAAGAAAACATTAAGAATTGAAAGACTAGATTTTTTTTCTCTAGAACATCCTTATCCTAAAAAAATAAGTTTTCTGAGCTGCAATTCTGTCAGGTCTGTCACATGTGCTAGACTTACAAAACAATGGTATAAAAAGTTAAAGCTATAGTTTCTTGCTTGTAGAAAACTCTCCAAAAAGGGTACTTTCAGAAGCACACACACCACCCTCCAGTCATCACTACCACGTGCTTTCCACTTTAAGCAGCATATGTATAAAAACTTCATCACAGAAAAGGGGAAAAAATCCTAATGCTCACATTCAATCATTGCTAGAGCACTAAAGGCCTAGACAGTGTGGAACACTAAGTAATACAGTAAAAACTTTTGAACCTTTGCTTGATATCCTCCTCCTCTATTATTCTGCTGCACTCCCTTTCTCTCTTCACATCCTCAGTCAGATAACAAGATTAATAAGAACAGATTCTTCTCCCACGCCTATACTGTAATCTAGATAGTCTGATTTGCATTACTCAGTTTGATTTCTGTCACTTCTCTTCATCCACCCTCATTGAAACTTAAATTTCTTAACACTCATTTACAGAACGTAACTCCCTCATTATTCAAAAGCATATTACTAATTTCATTTTGCACATTTTGTTTCTCCTATCTTAGCTAAAGCCTTTTCTAAAGAACATCTTCACTTCTCTCTTGTCATATTTTTTGTTTTCCCTAAGGGATCATTTCTTGTTATCAACAAGAAATTGTTATATATTTTTTTCAAAAATCATCTGGAATACTTCTCAAAATGTCACGTTTCACATTTTGTGTTTTATGACATGTCCCTACCTCTAGATTCAAGAATTATAGAACACTCTAGGGTTCTGATAAGAAGTATTTAGTGAAATATTGTATGAACATGGCAAGATAAAACATCCAGTATATAAACAGGCTCTGGACAGTTCATTCAAACTATAACAGTCATATATTCACTTATCATAAGCAGTAAGTAATTTGCCATCTAAGTAGAGTGTTTTTATTGTGCATTTGCAATGACTGTATCTTATTTTTACTATTAATAAAAAAAATGGATTTGGGAGGCCTGAAGCAAGTTAACGGAGAATTTTTAAAACTAATAAAATGATGGATCTACTAAATGAATTATGTTGATTTTGAATAAAGTGAAATACTTAATACCACAGTAATATCCATGAATATGTAGGCAGGTAAGACTCCAGCAGAATTCACCTTAACAAGCCCTGTTTTTCACTGGTTTCAGAATTTGGCCAGCAAACATTCACTGCAGGCTACATTTGGCACAGAAGATATCAGCCTGGGAGGTTTTTTTTGCTATAAATAAATTTTCAAAGCAAATTATATCTGGGGTATTTGTATGCAATTAACAGTGCAAAAGACACTTTAAATGCTTGTTAGCAGCCTTCAAAAAATGGCTTTGATTTTAAAAATATATGAAACTTGGCAAATGATAAATCTGTAGAAATGCACAGCGTAATCACTAAGAATATTCTGAAGGGAAACTCAGTTAAAAATAAATAAGAGTTTGACATAGTCATTCTCTATTTTTTTAATGAAAATTTACCTTCCTGTCACTTAATGCTGTTCTTTTTATATGTGAGGAATTTCAAAGTTATTCCAGTTCTGCAATCAAAATCTGAAGTATATTTTAGCATAAAGCTTAGCATGCTTTTATCAATCCAAACACTGTAAAGGGACATTGAAGTGATGATGCCAGAGAAAAATGACCTTTGCAATCTCAGGCCATTACTTTGCAAATCTGCATAGCCAACCTCTGTTTCAACATTTTTTTTTCTATTGTTAGAGGAAATGAATGCTTGAACATCTAAATTTAGGTTCACACTTGCTGTCCACCTTTGGCTTCAGGTGAATTCTGCTCAGCTTACATGCAAAAGATGGGGAGAGGATTAATTTCCAGCTCTGAGTAACAGGGATTTGAAAAGGAGATGGACATTCCTCCTTATGCACTCCTATTAAAAGAAAGGGAAAAAAAAAAGTCAGGAAATTATTTATACATCTGCTACCTTCCTGATTTCAAAACCTGTACTCTCTTTGACATCTGCACAGCCTTTCTGTCTTCAAAATGTTTGCACAGGTGACAACAATATAGATGTAATAACTTTACTGCTGCTGTGTAAGGGTAAGGTAAAAAGAAAGCAGTTTCCTCTTCTTTTACTGTATTTATTCAACACACTCTACAAGAATAAAAAGTAAGGATTTGCTGTGGACTCTGGCCTGGGGCAGATTTGAGTCTATGGGAACAGGGAAAGGTTCCTGGTAAGATCTGCTGTTTTATATCTGAGAATGTAAACAAATGGATACCCAAAACTCTAACTCTTCCATACAGGAGGTAGGATTGATTCCATATGTTGTTGCTTTTAACCGCCCTCTTTTCTTCCTGCCTCTGTAGCAGAAGGGGACATGTGCCTATGCCCCATTTACTCAATACCCTTCCTGCCCATAATGATAAAAAATCACCTCCACTACTGCTATAAGCTAAAATGCTGACCTCTGAGGTGGGACTAATTATGTGGAGGCACACGATCCTTCTTATGCCACTCTTTGCTTCAAGGGCAGTGAGTTCAGGCAGATGTGAGAAATAACTCAGTATTGCACAGTCTTAAACTACTGCAAATTAGACTTACGAGAGCTCATCTGTCCATGAGACCTGAACTGTGGTGCATTTTGTAAAGGCAGCTTTTAAAGAAGTATAGTAGTTGTGCTGTGATGGAAAGAACCTGCAACAACTGGGAGTGTATTCAGATACTGCTTTCCTTGCACTTTACTGGACCCATCCTGTGTGTCAAACAGGTTGTCATTAATAGAAAAATATGAAAAGGTTCAGAAAGGTTTTGAACAGCTGGAGGATCTAGGTTCATCATTAGAAACCTGCAG
This sequence comes from Rhynchotus rufescens, assembly GCA_032273925.1. NCBI lineage: Eukaryota > Metazoa > Chordata > Aves > Tinamiformes > Tinamidae > Rhynchotus > Rhynchotus rufescens. The sequence goes on from JAVCKT010017191.1 coordinate 8,984, forward strand.
TCCTTACGATATCTGTATCTCACTCAGCTCTACAGAGTTCATGGATGGAGGGATGGATGGATGTATGGACGGACGGATGGATGGATAGATGGATGGATGGGTAGATGGATGTCCTGCCTTGTGAGATTTTGGGGCAGCTCTTATGGCAAAAAGAACTGATATGGATGGTTAGTAAAAAAACACCCTCAAAAAGGTGTTAGCAGATCAGACATGATGCTATGGTGGCTAGTAGCAATATTTAAATGATGCGAAAATATTTATTTGATGACAATGGCTGTGGCTGAATGCTTTTTGGTGTTACTTGAAGGATTAATCTTCCTGGTGAGGTTGGACCAGATTAGGTGGTTTGCTCAGGTTTGGCAGGAACGTTCTAACAACCAGAGCCATGACTGGAATAAATTGGAGCACAGGAATCCTAAGACAAATTAAAATGCTCATGTATTCAGAAACTCTAGCACCTTTTGGGGGGTTGTATTATCACAAAAAATACTTTAGTAGCGTATTTTCTGAGCGTTAGAAAAAAACAGCTTTGAGAACAGATCTTCCATATGTAGAATAAAAGAATTTAAATGTTACATTTCATATCTAGGTTGTACTGAAGTTTATTTAATACTTGGATTACAATAGAAGGAGGACCCATTTAGGAACATTTTATTTCACTATGATAAAGTATACAAGCATATGAAGTATCACAAGCAATGCATACAACTGTAAACATGTACACCTGAATAGTCATACAGGGACTCTACAGTGTTCCGACACCACAGTTATTTCTGCAGTTACTCTGTATTTTTCTAAAAAAAAATAAATTATATTTGCATAGTATTTATATCATTAGTGTGTGGCTTAGTGCAGGATATTCGCAGATGTATTTGCTATATTCACAGATGCACTCATTAGTGAGAATAATTACTTTACAACATTTATGAAATAAGTTAGTTGTCTGATCTTTGAGGGCTAGTCATTACTCGTAACTCTTATAAACTTCCGTGTGAAATCTGGAAGTTAAGCATCTGCAGAAGGCGGGGAGTAGAGCTTGGGCAGTTGGTTTTAGTGTTTGTAAATTCATACAGACTGCTAAATGAAAAGAGACAACTAAAAGTATCTCAGAATGGCAAAATGCTGAATGCCATAAGCCAGAAACATTTTTCTTGTGGGACTACTTAGTAGTCATTCAAAATGAATGGTTAAAAAAGTGAAAATGAATAAATGAATGCAAGCAAGTTATGTTGCAAATGTGTTTTTCCTTAGCAAGCTGTAACTGTGTACAGAGGTGAGATATATACCCACATGGAAAGAAAATATATGCTCATATTTTTAAATATTATGTTCCTGTTCTTATTATGTACTATTTTTCAAATACTATTAAAATTATCTGGCATAAAACTAATATTTATTCGTCTATTATGACTAGCAAGCTAAACTGCAAAAATAGGACTTACAGCTAGACAAACACATCCTATTTCATGTATACACGGAGAAATATGCCTCCTTGATACTTACTGGGAATGCAGTCCAAGTATGCAATCATTAAGCTTCAAATCAAATGTAAGTAATATGAGGATATATATATAAAACATTTTGTCTTCTATTATTATTTCTTAAAATATTTGTCAGAGGCATTTTCTTTTTTTTTTTTTTTAAATTTATTTCAGATATCTGCCACTTGTGGAGGTGGAGGTGTTTTGCTCTTCCCTATTTTTTTAAAGTAAATAAATAAGCAAATAAATAAAAAGAAATCTCCCTCTAGAAGTGGTGATTTGTTACAGAGAGATGGAATATACTCAAGAGAATCAAACTGCAGAACAATTTGCCTTCTCCATAATGAATCTCCAGATCCTAGGCAATTGCAACTACAGTACCTTCCATAGCAGGAACTACTGTTGTTATTGATACCTTTTATTGTTCATGTCATGTAGAGAGACTCCCAGAAGGTTTGACATTGTAAGAGCAAACCAGGCTGAACTGAAAATGGAAGCAGATTGAAAAGTCTGACATTTCTGCTTGTCTTACTTTGGAAAAAACTTCCAATGCATTAAGTTGTGAAGAATGCCATAAAATACGATTTGATTATGGGCTGATCAATCTGATAAACAAATCTCATTAGAAAATATGTGTTCTATGCTTATATCTTGAATTGTAGTGAAAGAAAAGTATATACTGAAAATGTATAAACAAAATGGTATTCAGGTTAAAGGTCTGGTAACCTGTGTATGTAAGTTTGGATAATACTGCAGGAGCATATTTGCAGCTTAGAACTTTACCAATGATGCAGGCTCAAATATTCCATGTTTAGATGTCTGTGTGGGCTATTTTCACAGAATGACAGGATGCTTGAGGTTGGAAGGGACCTCTAGAGATCCTCTAGTCCAACCCCCTTCTCCAGCAGGGACACC